>BLSH010527861.1:10424-21694 GCA_018402905.1 Glandirana rugosa
CAAGGACAACCACGAGACTCCCTCTCAAATAGCAAGATTTTGGTAGATGAGGACGTAATCCCTCTCCAAGGTCCACCACGAGACTCCCTCTCAAATAGCAAGATTTTGGTAGATGATGACGTAATCCCTCTCCAAGGACAACCAAGAGACTCCCTCTCAAATAGTAAGATTTTGGTAGATGGAGATGGTTTTAGAACGATAATCTCTCCCTCAGAGCACCAACAGGAACCTGTCCCTAATGCAGTAGTAGATGGTTTTAGAATGATAATCTCTCCCTCAGAGCACCAACAGGACCTTGTCCCTAATGCAGTAGTAGATGGTTTTAGAATGATAAACTCTCCCTCAGAGCACCAACAGGAACCTCTCCCTAATGCAGTAGTAGATGGTTTTAGAACGATAAACTCTCCCTCAGAGCACCAACAGGAGGAACCTGTCCCTAATGCAGTAGTAGATGGTTTTAGAATGATATTCTCTTCCTCAGAGCACCAACAGGAACGTCTCCCTAATGCAGTTTTAGATGGTTTTAGAATGATAATCTCTCCCTCAGAGCACCAACAGTTACGTCTCCCTAATGCACTATAAGATGGTTCTGAACGCTAATTTCTCCCTCACAGGACCACAATGAAGGTCTCCCTAATGCACTCTGAGATGGTTGTGAACGCTAATCTTTCCTTAACAGCACCGGCATGAAGCTCTCCCTACTCTAGTCTGAGACAATCTGACACACGGCACTACATGACTCCAGCCTCATATAGAGGCTGGGTCACATGATGCACTGGCCAATCACAGACATGTCATTAGTAGGCATGGCTGTGATTGCTTCTAAGGGCAATCTAGTGAAAAGCTTGTTTATTGGCTGCCCAGCAGCTATAGAAAAGGCGCCAAAAATACCCGAATACCGAACCCGATCCTGGACTTTTTTTTTAATGTCCGGGATTGGGTTCGGGGCACGGACACCCCAAAGTCTGGTACGGACCCGAACTTTACAGTCTGGGTTCGCTCAACTCTACTAACAACCAAACTCAATCTAGAAAAACCTTCTCTTAGAGAAAAACTCCTCCCACACCAAGATTCACCAATATTCAAAAACGAAACAAAAGCATCAGCGCTAAATTGGTGCGAGTGGAGGAAGAAAACTACAGAAAGAAGCTAAAAACGATCTATAGAGATGAGCACGATTATGAAAGTGAGAAAACAAGACCCTAGGTATACAAAAAGACGGCCACAATCAATCCACCACACAAGCCTGTCTCTGTGGATCCAAGACTTTTAAACAACCCACCCCCCAACACCACCAGCCACGATTCAGGGCTAACGAATTGGAGACATAGAGGAAATCAGACACAAAAGAGAGAAGGAAATAGGTATAGAACGTTTACCAACAGCCATCTTCCCCAACCATCTACCCCACTTGAAGGATACCAGATCCAAACCTACTGGGTCACAAAATTTGATGAGAGGAACCCTCCTCCATCAAGAACAAGAACCACTAATTGGGAATGCAGGCAAAAATACAGAGAAAGGCGAGCCCTCTCTTGAAATCCCAGAGCCCTCAGGAGATCCAATGATCCGAGAGGATCCCACATCCCCTATCCACCCATCCCCATCCACCCCTATTACTGCGATCAATTTTTTTAGACCTACCCACCAGTTCCAAAACCATCCGAATACACCCCCAAATACAGAGTCCAAGGCCACAGATAATACCTCAATTCTTTACCCCTATAAGATTCAAACGACAACATACAGACGTCGGAGAAGAGGATGCAGAGGAGGAACTAGAAGAAGGAAGCCACAACAAGAAGCACAAAACACAGTGAAAATTTTC
Organism: Glandirana rugosa; assembly: GCA_018402905.1. NCBI lineage: Eukaryota > Metazoa > Chordata > Amphibia > Anura > Ranidae > Glandirana > Glandirana rugosa. Next base: position 12,253 of record BLSH010527861.1, read on the forward strand.
AATCTTTCTACATATCACTCCTGGAAAAAGGCCTGAATTTCTGCCCATCCAGCAAACCAAATACATTTGAATTATTCGTAGACCTACAGAACTATATAAGAAAACTCACCCTTCAAAGATATCATGCATCTAAAAAACTAAAACAATTGAAAATCCCTGAAAGAGTAACTGCGGTGCTTTTGGACAATCCCCCCTGGGTAGAAGACGTCCTTTATAAATGTATCACTACAGAGTTCAGAGCTAAATCTAGAGCCAACCCTGTTCAATACAAGGGCAACTTCATCTCAACCTACCAATCACTGGTGACAACAGATTTCAACTCCTTAGCGAACAACAGAATGCAAAACAGTAGGAACCTGAATAGATCTGAACAAAAAGCAATCAAAAGCCTGAAAGAATATAATCAGATTGTTATTAAAATTGCAGAGTGGATAAAGGGCCCCTTCAGTTGTTGACCCTACACTTGTCTACCCACGGGGAGTAAGCCTCTTCCCCGATGGTGCACGCCCTACCCCCCACTACCTTCACCCCCCCTCCCCCACCCCCCTATCCCCCCTGTACCGTACCTAAAATACCTCCTTTCCCTAGGATGATCCTCCGGGACCTTAGCCCTCAAACCCACGCTGGCCATGGGAATGCCTATGCACACCATCCTAGACTCACATACTCTGTTCCTAAGCTGTCAGGAGATATCTTAAAAGCATCATGACCATATTACTTTGTATATGCTACAATAAGGTGGAATACGAGCTGCATATTATGTTTTGTAACTGTTTAGAAGTAACATACAGTTAAATGTTATTCTGTGATATGTTTTACCTGTACCTGTCTCTACCCTTAATAAAAATTAAAAAATTAAATTCATTAAAAATTAAAAAAAAAGTGCAGATAAAGGGGGAGGAATAATTATCCAGAACCGCGAAACCTACATCGTGGAGCAAAAAGAATCCTGAGTGATGAAGAATACTAAATGCCGCTCACAGAAGATCCCACTGGAAAGTTCATATTAGACTACCAGAATTTCATTCGAAAAGCACACATCGAAAGCCTTTTGACGAAAAATGAAAAGGAATTTTTAACCATAGACAATCGCAATATCCCTTTCTTCTATCATCTCCCCAAGATACACAAATCTTTGGTGGATCCCCCTGGTAGACCCATCATATCAGGTATCAACTCCCTCACATCCAACCTTTCTCAATTCATTGACCATCATTTGCAAAAGTATGTCAAAAGGTTACCATCTTATCTTCAGGACACAACAGATCTCCTCAAGGACCTTACCTGGACTCCAGATCTGCATTGGCTCACTTTAGACGTGGCCTCACTCTATTCCAACATCCCCCATTTCAATGGGATTTGGGCAATCAGGCAATATTTATTTCCTGATCCACTGATGCCCAAAAAACAAGCTTTCTTGGCTCAATTCTACTGTATATACCACAAGCAAAATAAAGATTTTTTTTTTTACGGTTTAACTGTGACTCTGGGCGCTCCTTCCACCCACCCCTGGATCCTAGTGTGGAAACGGCATCCTCAAGCCATTTCCAGAGGCAGCAGCCCTAGCCCACAAAAAGGGCTCACCATCTCCTCTACACCCAGCTAGCTAGAGGCACTGGGAGGAGGTAGGCCCCCACGACCACCTTCACATAGACTTCTAATATAGGAAGCCAGTCCAGCGCAATCTCCTATCCGACAAGAAACACATCCAGCGGCACACTGTCACTGTTGACAGGGCTTCCATCTTCACATGTCTTCCTTTTGGGCTCGAAGGCTCCAGCTACATTAGTGGCCTAAAGAGCCACAAAGACATCACTATGAACTAGATGGACTTGTGTCTTTTTTCAACCAGGCTAACTATGTAACTATGGAAGGGAGATCAGGCCTCACTTCTAGAATATGTTAGTTTCCTCAATGACAATGACAGGGGGATCAAATTGAATTTTGAGTACAGCCAGACTAGGCTTAATTTTTTGGATTTGTCCATTAAACTAGATCATGGGAAAATGACAACAACCACTTATTTTAAACCGACGGATCGGAACTCCTTCATATCCAGGGACAGTTGTCACCACAGACCCTGGTTGGAAGGAGTCCCTAAAAGTCAGTTGCTCCGTATTAGGAGAAATTGCACTAGTCAGAAAGACTTCAATGTACAGTCAGAGGTTCTCATCGGACGACTTCTATAAAAGGGATATGAGGAGGTCCTGCTATGTAATACGGCCCTATCAATTAGAAATATGCATAGGAGCCAATTGCTTGTTCAAAAGGGAAGATCATATAATCAGGGACCCGATCAGAGCCGACAGTTTGCATTTATTACCAACTTTTCCACACAACATAGGGCCGTCCGAGATATATTCCGTAGACATTGGCACATTTTACAAAATGATCCAGTGCTACTCACAGCCCTGCCTCTCTGTCCTGTAATAACATACAGAGGAGTGTCATCATTGAATAATAGAATAGTACACAATGTCATTGATCCCCCCTCTACCAGTGCCCCCTCTTTCATAATCTAAAGGGATTCTTCAAATGCGGTCAATGTTAGGCTTGCCAGGTGAACAAATTCCAGGGAAGGAAGATTCTTGACTTTTCGTCTACGGTTACAAAGAAAAGCTATACTATTGAATCCTTCATCACTTGTCGGACCACCCATGTAGTGTATTTACTTCAGTGCCCTTGTGGCCTTCAATACGTGGGCAGGACTACAAGGTCCCTGAACATCAGACTTGGGGAACATTTGACTAACATACCTAAAGGTTACAAAAACCATAGTGTATCCAGACATTACGATCAGGTCCATGCAGGTGATCCCACAGGAACTTTGATTATGGGCATTGGTTGTTTTGTTTCACATTGGAGGGGCAGTCTCAGGGTAAGGGAAATATCCAAAATGGAGACCAAGTGGATTTTTCTCCTTAACAGCCACTCCCCCTCTGGTTTGAACATAGACCTTGATGTGAACTGCTTCATTGACAACTCTTGACCCCACACACATTCTTAGAGTGTATTATCCTCTCCCCCCTCTTTTGAAGTGTACAGGCCTTTTTAATTATAAGCCTAGCAGGCGCATACGAATGAATCTTCTTATAGTTGTGCCTATGGGGTCACCTCACCTTTGGTGGGCCCACATATTACACATTCTTTACCATTTTAAGTGTACCTCGTGTATGTAGGTATATGCATGATATTGGTTTCTTGTCTAATATATGCTGGGTATTTCCTAAGTCGGAATTTGAGGAATCCCCTTCCCATGCCCAGATGGTCCCCCCTTTTTTGACATATTTTGGTCCCTTCCCCCTAGCATGCTCTAGGGAGCTTCTCCTTTTTTCATTGTTTCATTTCTTTATCTTTTATTTTTTACAATTATAATTATAATTATTTTCTCCATTTTATACAGGGCCAGATGTGATTACACTGGTTGTTCTTTTACCTTTGTCATTTTTATTAAACTTGTGGGGCTATCTCCCCCTCCTTTTTGGTTTTTTAATTTTTTGCCATTAATTTATCTTTCTTGTGTTTAATATTCTATTTCCGCCGCCTCCGACGACGTCTTGATGATGAAACGCGTAAGGCGGAGCCTAGAGCGTCAGACGTACTTCCGGCTGAACCCTGGAACGCATGGAAGCTCCGGTCTTCTGACTTCTCCACTGTGAGTTACTACACACTTTTAGTTGTTTTGCTAGTTTGATACCCTACACTACGGAAATTAGTATTTTACATGTGGACACCACCACCTCGCCGGATTGAATCATAAATCGGTGGTTGGAAGCCGTAATTTACCCTCTTTTCGATACGATCGTTCCTAAGGGTGAGTAGGGTTTTGTGTCACGAATGGAGGGGGTCCCTTCAGGCCACCACTGACCCTGCTCACTCACACCCTGCCGCATCATTTCACTTTTATTTACTCACACCGCTCTTATATGAGCATCCACATTGTTACAGCTTTTGTTTTGTGTATATTCACCACCAGAGGGCAACATTGTGCCACTCACTGATATTATTTAGCACATTCACGTTTTCTTTACCTATAGCACTTCACTTACAACTGTAGCCCATCCAGGCAGCGCCAACCCACTGTCTTTCACTATCTTGTTCACTGTAACTAGTCTTTTGGCTGGTTTGAGTGGGGGCAGCAGCCTGCACTACCTATCACTACCCAGCAGCGCCACACCACCTTCCACTTTCTTAATATTCTATTTCGTTTGTATTTAATGTACAATTTTTAACTATTCAGTTTACCGGTCTGCCTCTCCAAATAGATTTTAAATTTTTCCAATTAAATCAATAGGAATCACCATTACTCCCCTCTTTCCGGTTGTTCCTTTTGGAACGCAAACAAATTAATTTACGGCCCGTGGTGCGCGCGAAGCACACTCATGAGATCATGAGGCACGTTCGGATCTGCCCGCACGTTCATCCATCATAGGAGATATGGGAGGGGTTTGTTTCCCTAAACGAACGCTGGGATTGGCCCATTGAGATGTTTTGGTGTTTATGTAAAGTGGTGTGACGAGACAGCCTCCATGCCCCGGAAGACTTCCTCTTGGTGACGAAATCGATCGGGCGGAAGTGCTGTCTCGTGACCACCGCTGACTGATATTACGGCTATTGTTCTGCATACAAGCGTGATTCCATTTGATACATGTAAGTGCAATATTTTCAAAAAACATTGTGATTTTAAACGATATGACACTATCTGCGGCTTTTCCACTTTCTTGAGTGACTGGGATGCCCCTTGGAGGATAAGATCCAGGAAGCAGATTGATGTGGCCCCGTGGAGGTCTATATCCACACAGGCGCCTCCTGACTCCCTATAACAAGGGGTCCAGGAGATTCGGTAAGGATACATCTGCTCTGGTGGAGGATTGTATCTCACTGTTATGGTGGTGTGGTGGATGCTCATTCACTTATGAGGAGAAGATCACTATTCATCTCTGTTTACACAAGATTGGATTGATTTGGACTTATCAGTTGCTTCACATGTTATTATATTTTTTTGATTTGTTTTTTTCGTTGTTTGTACATATCCTTTCACTATATAATTCAATCACTTGGATTCTTATTATAATTATATAATTCAGCATATTTTGATATTATTGATTTATTTGTCACATACATAAGCGCAGCTTTTTTTCTATTAACTATGTAACTATCTATGTAACTCCCGTACAAGCACGCGGGAGCCCTCGTTTACAGCCCAAGCTCTGAAGGTCCGGCACGGTATTCCAGACCTTCAGAGCGTATGCGCCGGTGATGTCACTGGCTGCATGCAGTGTGAATATCTTCTAAACAGTGCACGTTTAGGAGATATTCAGTGTGCCTACAGGTAAGCCTTATTATAGACTTTCCTGTAGGTACAAGTCAAAAAGTGAGTATGCTACCACTTTAAGTAAGCAGCAATAGGTACTTTAATACTTGAAACATGGGTGAAAACAACTCATTATCATGTAATGCTACCCAATTCACAAGTTCTTACATTGAGATTGCAGGTCCTGTCATAAAGTGTTAAAGACTGTCATTAGAGAGGGAGTTATTGACAAGACTGTATAAAAAATGGTACCTATGTATTTCTGTATCTATCTATCTATCTATCTATCTATCTATCTATCTATCTATCTATCTATCTATCTATCTATCTATCTATCTATCGATCCATCTACAGTATCTATCTATACATGTACATAAATACTATATTTGTTTATTTTTCAAAAACATTATTTTTACTCACAGCCTACATTTGTGAATGCATTTTTCACAAACGTTATTTTCATAATTGACAGCTTATATCTGTGAACGAAGCCTATTATTAGTATAATGTTACCATAAACAACTTTTTGTATATCAGGCAAAGGTACCCTTTTCTTCGGTGTCTGTAATAATACAATAAATTCTACTTTCAGTATAAATAAAACAGCTAGATTCTATTAAAATAGATGGAAATATTTAAATAGAATTCACACAGTGCTCTTAGCAGAGATCATTGTCAAAGTGTACGACCGCTACAGAGAGAGCAACATGTCGCATGTATGTTCTGGCACTGCTACAAGGCTGCAATCTGGGTTCCCTGTCATGTAGAAACAACTTTCTTTTCCTGTTGGGCTCATTTTTTTTGGTATAAAATACAAAACAAAATGAATGAAGGAAATACTGTAGGAAGTTACATGACATTTGAGAACTGCCAAGAGGCCAGTGTTTGCCTGCATACAATTACAGGAAGACATTGCTACTTTTACAGCCAAGCTTAACCATGCATGCATATCGTGAATGAAGAAATAAAATCTATGTATTGTCAGAGCTAAACAAATACACTTAAAAAGAAATGGTTCATCCATGAATGTAAACGGAAGTACTATTCAATTTTCAGTATTTATTGGTCCTTAAAACTCAACTCTTAACATGATTACTTTCACAGGTTATAGTAGGCAAACATTCTTGTTTCATGGGAGGATCTAGATGTCCTGCAGACATTCAGTACTTCTATCTTCTGGAAATCAGTTAGTTTTTCATGCTGGTGGGTGTGTAGCTCCATCTGTACTTCCTGGCTACCCTGTGCCATTATGCACCATTTGCAAAATGGTGTCTGGGGTCATGTATTTTGTGAATGGTAAGAAAGGGAGCTGTATTTCCTCTAGCATGCAAACTAACTAATTTCCAGAAGATAGAGCTATGCCTGCATGAAAGCGAAGTCCTCCTGAGCATTGTTTGCCTGTTGGAAGCCTGTGAATCATTCCTCTAGTTGTACTTTAAGGGGAACCTTTAAGGGGGTCCATTTATGCGCTACATACTATACATATGCTGTATATTGTTGTACTATTTAGCTTAATGTAATTTTATGTTGACTTTTTGTTTTACTTTCTTGTGATACCATAGGGTCGATTTATTAAAGGAGTTGAGCATTTTCACACAATAAATTGTGTGGCTATTCATTTCCATTATCCAGTCATGTACAGGCGAAATTATGATATTTTATTACTCACGCAATTTAGTGTGTCAAGATTCTTAACTCCATTAACCTCCCTGGAGGTCTGATTATGTCAGTATTTACAATGTCAAAGTGGTACATTGTTTTGCATGAAAATTTGTTGTTTTATATTGTAGCCCTGTAATTCTTAGGAATAACTCACTTAAATCTGTCCAAACAAGAGTCTAGTAGACATCTCGGGTATAATAAAATTTGAAACACAAAATCAAAAATGATAATATAATAAATAATTATAAAAAAACAACAATATAATAATAATACATTTTATTCAATAATGTAATCAAACCAAAACCACTGGTTTGCAATATTACTATTCACTGTAATACTAGACACTGCATATTGGTTTGAACTGTTTTTTCATTTTTTATTTAAGGATTCCCAGCCTAGAGGCGAGATCTGGGGACTTATAGACCCCAGATCTTGCTTTAAAGTGTACCTGTCATGCCCTATTCCTATTACAAGGGATGTTCACATTCCTTGTAATAGGAATAAAAGTGATAAAAAAAAATTAAAAATAAAGCATCAAAATAGAAAAATAAAAGTAAAATAAAAAATAAAGAAAAATTAAAAGCGACCCCATTCCTGTGTGCTTGCTCGCAGAGGCAAACGCATGCATAGGTCATGCCCGCATATGTAAATGGAGTTCAAATAGCTGTCAGCACTTTCAGTGTCTGATGACGAATTTCCCCACAAATCACTAGTGTTCAATTCTGTAAGTGATTCTAATTCACAGTTATGGTCTTCTAGCTGGTCCAAAAGCACTTTTGACGTAGAGGGACGCATTTTGGATGCCAAGAATGCTCTCAAGTTTCCAGGCAGAAAGAATGGCAGAAATAATGGTAAAAGTGCAGACAGGGCACTGGACAAAGCACTAGGGACAAATCTGAGGTGAAATGATTTGATACAGTAATGTAATCTACAGATTACTATGTATTGTGTGTGTGTTTATGTTTTTAACTTTTTGAAATTCCCGCCGGTTCCGCCCCATGCATCACAACGCTCACAAGGAATGGAGCCCGGAACCCACATACATCGGACAGATGATCTGGCCAGAGGACACCGCCGGAGGACTTTGCGGGATCGCAGGGAGCATCTAAGTACATGCAGAGGAATTTAACAGTGCAATCCCTAGTGTGGCTCCGGGTTACCGCTTATTGTGCTGAAAATTAACCCTGAGCCAGACTCTGGGATTACCACCAGGGAGGTTAATAAATAAACCTTAATATATCAATTATTGTGAATCAGCTGGTTTTGAATTTGAAATTTAGGTTTTGCTTGTTTCTGAAGCTGGAAGTTTTTGGTGTTGATCCAGAAGTAAGTCTAAACCTTTCAGGCTACTTTAACATGGAGCGGAGTCTGCTCCAATGAACAGGGGATTTGTGAGCAGATCATCTGCTGATCTGAGATGAACGGGATGGATGTCACATCTGCGACCCATCCAGCATATGCCCAGTAGACATGGGAAGACCCCTTTCCACTCTATGAGAGGCCAAATGTAAATGGACTCCCTCCAATCTAGTCTGCAAAAACAGTTTTTTTTTCCAGATCTGGACAGAACCATTGATAGGCGGATGTAAATGGACACAAGTCCATTTACCTACACCTGTCCATAGGGCTTAATGAACCTTCCAATTAGGAATACTGAAAACAGGTCAGCCATCAAAAATGTTTTAGGCCTGCCCCCCTCCAGCTTGACCAACAACATTCCCCAGGGCGAATCCGCCCACCGGCCATTCCACTGAGTCCTTCAGTGCATCCACTATCTATATAACACTTTTATAGCTTAATATATGAAAATGAAAAGTGTATTCCACGTCATCAGTGCTGAGCTGCTACTGGTGTGGCACAGAGACCAGTATCCAGTCTGCAGGGAGAGAGCAATAAAGAAGAAAGCAATGAAGGTGTCCCATACAGTATGTACAGGAGAGGAGTGTAGAGGGTATGACAGGGGGCAGTATATAGTTACATAGTTACATAGTTAGTCAGGTTGAAAAAAGACATAAGTCCATCCAGTTCAACCAAAAAAAAAAAAAAAATAATAATATATATACATACATACATACATACATATATATATATATATATATATATATATATATATATATATATATATATATATATATATATATATACACACACATACACATACACCAAATAATCCCATATACAATACTTCACCCACAGTTGATCCAGAGGAAGGCAAAAAAACCCCAGCAAAGCATGGATCCAATTTGCTATAACGGGGGAAAAAATTCCTTCCTGATTCCCCGAGAGGCAATCGGATTCACCCTGGATCAACTTTACCTAAAGATGTTAGTACCCTGTATGTACAGGAGAGGAGTATGGGGGGTATGACAGTGGGCAGTATGTACAGGAGAGAAGTGTGGAGGGTATAACAGGGGGCAATATGTACAGGAGAGGAGTGTGGAGGGCATGACAGTGAGTGGTATGTAC
>BLSH010527863.1:0-13754 GCA_018402905.1 Glandirana rugosa
CCCCTCTGCGCTCCTGAACTCCCTGTTTGCTCTATTAGGGGTTCTCGAACCAGGGCTGCAAGAGAGGTTACCCCTGCAGAAGTCAGACTCGTCCTCCAGGTACGTGACACAAGGGTATACATTTTTTGGATCTATATATTGAAATAGATAATGGCCAACTAACAACTAAAACCTTCTTTAAGCTAACCGATAGGAATAGTTACATTCCCACGGATAGTTGACACCATCAGGCATGGTTTAGGTCTGAGACAATTTTTTTTAAATTAGATTTTTATTAAGATTTTGAAATACAGGACAATATAAAAAAAATATAAAACATATTACAACTTCCGATGCATGGATTATGCAAATAGTGGTACAGATAGCTTTAAGATAACACTTTGCCTTTTATTATTAGAGGTTAGTGATAGAGGTGTGGCCCCCCCGCGGATCTCCTTTAGATTAAATAACAGCCAAATTGACATAGGAAAGAAAAGAAAGTTTCCAGGCGTAGGGAGAGATGTGCCTCCAGACTACTGCACCACCCCATAGGGTACAAGCTGTGGTGCAGTAGGGGCGTCTCCCTCTTCGTGATCGTACTTGTCAGAGTTGGGTGAAATGTATGATATTGATATTGGGGCTATTATGGTTCATTTTAACGGTTATTGGTGTGGAGATCCGCTGTCGAGCCCCCCCTACAGCTGTACAGTGAATGAGTTGCCAAGAACTCATAAGCCTTGGTCTAACCTCTAAGGCAACTGAGTCTATTGGTTGTCAGCTGGAATCAGAGATCGGCTGTTGTACAAGGAAACAGAAAAGGGGGAAGGGAGTCTATTCTATATGGGGACAACTGCAACAATACACTTGTTCGGTACAATGTTATTATTGGTCAGCTTAGGCAACCATCTATTTTGCTTAGCGTTACATTATATTGGGATATTTATGTCATACTTTTTGATCCATAGTTCCCATTTGTGCCTAAAGTCTGCTATTTGGCCTCTTGTGCGGGCTAGAATGTGTTCATACGAACAGTTCGTATGTACTTTGGATATTACTTCTTTCGGTGAGGGCGCAATATTTTTTTTCCAATAGCTCATTATGGTAAGCCTGGCTGATATGAGTATGTGTGTTACTATTGTTCTGCTGTCAATTGGAAAATTGCCAATGTGGATGCTAAGTAGAGCCAGTTCAGGGGATGGACGTGTAATGATACCTGTAATTGAGGATATGATTTGGAAGATAGAGTTCCAGAAACCAGTTATAGATTTACAATGCCACAAAATATGTAGTAGATTGCCTTCGTGTCCACAGTCCCTCCAACATGTTGAAGAGACATTACTATACATCTTTGATAGGCGGACCGGTGTTAGGTACCATCTATGCGTTATTTTATATATGTTTTCCCAGTGGGCCACGCTGTGTGTGGCTGCCATGCTGTATTTTATAGCTTGTTGCCACTCCTGTTCGGTGTATGTGTGGCCTAGCTCTTGTTCCCATTTTTGGATAGGGGTGTCAAGTTTTATTTGAGTATTAGGTTGGAGGAGACAATAGATATGGGAGATTCCCTTCTTTTGGTTAGAGTCAGAATGGAAGAATTCCCATATCTCTTTGGCTACCTCAACATGGTCAATTGCTAGTGAACTTATGAGGTGGTTAATTTGTAGGATCTTATAGCTATCCTTCCTTTTTACCGCTTCTGGTATCTCATGAAGTGTGGAGTAACCTTGTTCTCTCCAGAGTTTTGTGGAAAAATTCGGAATGAGGAATTCAAAGGCTGCTAATGGGATATCTAATACTTGGATTTTCAATTTTTCTTTTTTAAGTGTGTGTAGGTGAATCCAGGCCTGGAGTGAGGCCACAATCGAGGGGTGTTCGGGGATGTGGAGTTGAGTTCTGATTAGTTTAGCTATGAGCAGGTCTTTCGGGTTCTTTTCTTGAATCATATTTTTTTCTAACCTGACCCAAGGAGTGTCCTGTTTTTGTTGTACCCACTTCTTGATTTGGTCTAGAAGTGTCGCGTAGTAGTAATCCTTTATTTTAGGGACTCCCATGCCCCCCATTTTTTTGTGTCTAGTTAATATTTGAAAAGAAATCCTCGCTTTTTTGTGATCCCAGATATACGACCGGAGCATAGAGTCAATCTCGTGAAAGAAGCAGCTCGGCAGGGGTATTGGAACCGTTCTGAAGACATAAAGAATCTTTGGCAATACCATCATTTTAAACGCGGCCATGCGCCCCATCCACGAGATTTCTTGTTTCCCTAGGTGACGTAAGTCGGAGTTGACCGTATTGAGCAGTTTTTTTGTGGTTGGCCTCATACAATTTATTAGAGTTCGCTGTTAGAGTTATCCCTAAGTAATTGATTTTGTCATTTGCCCAGTTGCACGGCAGTATTTGTTTCATTTTAGTCCTTATTTTATGATTTATTTGCATAGTAAGAATCTGACATTTGGTTACATTTATTTTATAATAGGAAGCTTTGCCGAATGAGTTAATGATGTCATTAATTTTGGGTAAAGAGTGCTCTATCTCACTGACCGATAGAATTACGTCGTCTGCATACAGACCTATTTTGTGGGACTTTTCGGCTACCTGAATTCCTTTTATCGCTTTTGTGATTCTAATGGACTCCGCAAATGGTTCCATAACCAGGGTGAAGATCAGGGGTGATAGCGGGCACCCGTGTCTCGTGCCGTTTGTGATTTGAAATGTATCTGAGAGTGCACTGGAGGTATACACCTGACCCGATGGGTTGGAGTATAATGTCAATATGGCAGAAAGAAGGAATCCACTGAATCCAAATTTGATAAGTACTTCTTGTAGATACCCCCAGTGCACTCTATCAAAAGCCTTCTCGGCATCAAGTGCTATGAAGGCAGTTGGGAGTTTACGGCTTTCTGCAATTCTCAGGAGATTTAACATTCTGCGGGTTCCATCTGCTGCTTGCCTGTTGGCAACAAATCCTACCTGGTCAGAGTTTATCAATTGCGTTAGCCAACCTATTAGCGAGTACTTTCGCATATATTTTTAAATCTGAATTTAAGAGGGAGATCGGTCTGAAATTTTGCGGTTGTGTTGGGTCCTTGCCTGGTTTAGGTAACATTATAATATATGCTTTTAGCATTTCCTGTGGTATAGAAGTCAAGTGAGCGATTTGATTAAGTGTTTTTGTGAGGTGGGGGGTTAGAGTGTCAGCAAAGGTTTTATAATATTCCGCTGACAGTCCGTCCGGCCCCGGGGCTTTATTAAGGGGTAATTTGTGAATTACTGCCTTGATTTCTTTCTCGGATATAGGTTCGTTGAGGCTATTTCGCATTTCTAAGGAGAGTGATTGAAGTTTTATTGTATCTAAAAAGTTTTGTATGGAATTTGCTGAAGGGTGGGGTATGGTTTGGTCATCTTTTAAATTATGCAGTGCTCTATAATAATTCATAAAGTTGTTTGCTATTTCTGTGGGATGAGTTATTTTGGCTCCCGACTTAGGGTCAAGTAAAAAGTTGATTCTAGCTTTGGATTGTTTATGTTTAACTTGATGGGCTAATTTTTTCCCTGCTTTGTTACTTGAAGCGTAGTATGTGGCTTTTAGGTATTTTAAGTTGTTTTCAAATTCCCCTAATAGCATAGTTTTTAGTTCTAGTCTACATTTCTGGAGTTCATTAGATACCACTGGGTCTATTGTTTGTTTATTGGATTGCTCAAGCCGCTGGATTTTATGTATCATTGTTTCTATATCCCTATTTTTTTGTTTTTTGTCCTTAGCTGCAAGTTGCAGTAGAACCCCTCTGACATAAGCTTTGTGGGTGCACCATATGATGGGTTTGGGAACTTCTTCATTATCATTAATTTGGAAAAACTCCTCTAGGGGGTTTCGGATTCCCCGCTCGGTGGCACGTCCAGCTAAAGATTTTAGTATTGTTCCTCCATAGGAGAATAGGGGCAGTATTCGATTTTTCTTCTATTTCTAGCGTGACAGGGGCATGGTCTGACCATGATATAATTCTGATGGACGCATTTAGGGTCAAATGCAATGTGGCTAGGTCCACAAGACATAAATCTATTCGTGAGTACGACTTGTGTGGGTTGGAGTAAAAGAAAAAGTCCTTTTCCCTGGGGTGAAGGCACCTCCACACATCGTATAATTTTTCTGTGTGAAGAATGGATTGTATGGATTGTTTGGGCTGTTTTTTGGGGGGTTTGCAGTCTTCAGCACTATCAACCACCGAGTTGAAATCCCCCACCAAGAGGAGGTGTCCCTTGTGTATACTTTTGACTTTTTGTATGAAATTTTTCACGAATGCAATTTGTCCCTGGTTTGGGGCGTATATTGTGGCTATTGTATATAGGACATTGTTCATCGTACATATCAATATAATATATCTTCCTTTCGGATCAATAACCTCTTCGTGCAACTGAAAGGCCACAGAATTTCTTATGGCGATTAAAACTCCATTATGTTTAGTCTCAGCATTTGCGAAGAAGGTGTTCGAGAACAGTCTGTGTGAGCATCTAGGAGCTTTGTCTTTTGCAAAATGAGTTTCTTGAGCGCACAGCACGTCTCCTTTTAATTTGATTGCCTCTTGCCACATCAGTTGGTGTTTGAATGGGCTATTAAGCCCTTTGACATTCAAAGAAATGATTTTAAGAACCATTCCACCGTTCCTTTGCGTGTAGTAGCTGAACCTGCCTTACGTGTGTGTAGCAGAAGGCTGTTATATGGTAAATCCTTCTCAAGCAAGATGGAGAGGCTGTGTGCTCAGACTGGAGAAGGAAAAAAGAAAAAATGTGTCTCTTTAGCTTACCGCTTGCTGGGGTGGAACTCAGGTGGCATTGTGGGAGTGACTCATACACTAGGTAGATGTCGTCTTGATACGTCAGGGTGCCTTTATCCGGTTGCCAAGTGTATTCATTGCAGTCCTTGAAAAACAAGTGAACTTTAAACAACAAAAAACAAAGGGTAGGGAAAACAAGTAAGAAAGAGGTCAGAGCCTGCTCTGGGGCTCTAGGGCAAATTACTTTGCACTTCATCTGGGGGTTTGTCCTCCTGAACTTCCTGTTCAGAGAAGAACCTCTCTCTTACTGGAGCTGCTGTTAGGGTTCGCCATCCTGGAACCGTCATATTGGTGATTAGCGAGGCTTTTCTTATGGGTTTTTTTGAAGAAGGCTGTGACCATTCCTTGTTCAATTTGTCAGGTGATGGGTGCTGTGCGGCTGGGGTGTCTTGAGGTATGATGCCCCATTCTTCTAAATACCGGAGGCCCATTTCTAGTGAGAAGATGTTCACAGTCTTATCTTTAAATGTCACTGACAATTTAGACGGGGTCCCCCATCTATAAATTATATTGTGGTTTCTCAAGGTTTTTGTAATTGTCAGCAGTTTTTTTCTGGTTCTGAATTGTGGCTTGAGAGAGGTCATTGTATAGGGAAATTCCTGCAAATTTGCCTGGGAGTTGCTGTATTTTTCTTGTAGCTTTCATGGCCTCTTCTTTAACATGGAAGTAATGTATCCTAGTGAGGACATCTCTTGGGATATCTTTTGGGAGGAATGAGGGCTTGGGCAGACTATGTGCCCTGTCTATGGTTAACTCCATATCAGAGGCGTCAGGTACCAGTTCATGCAGTAGCATGCGGAGGAATCCATTAAGTTCTTGGGATGTCCCGCGGAACTTAATGTTGTTCCTTCGGCTGCGGTCCTCTAAGTCTGCGAGCTTAGCGGATACTCTCTGCAGCTCCTGTTGCTGGTCTTTGTATGCATCAATCAATGTGTTATGTGCCGAGTATGCATCCTCCATTTTGTGTTCCACGTGAGACACCCTTTGCTGTAGGTGGGCTATGGATGAGTTGATCGGCTGCAGCATTTTCAGCATATCAACATGTAGTGAGTCTCTTAAGGAAATTAGCATGTCCTTCATGCTGGCCATAGAGAAAGGTTGTTGCGATGAAGGGAATTGCTCTAATGGCGTCTGAATGGGGTTGTCCTCAGTGTAATCCTCCATGTCAGAGTCTGTCTCCTGTGTCTCCCCTTTTGCCTTCTTGTGTTTGGCTGGGCTGCGTGTGGTTGGGCTGTCAGGTGGGGATGTCCCGCACGTACCTGCATCTCCTCTGTGGATTGCTGTCTGCACTGAGGCCGCGGAGCTGGTGTCTGACATGCTGTCTTCCTCCTCTGCAGGCCTTACGCTGTAGCCGGCGCCATCTTGGTGCACCTTTCCTCCCGCGGGCGCAAAGAAATCTGTGAGTTTCTGTGGGTTGGAGCGATGTGGACCTCTCTTGCGGGCTACACCCGCTGTTGCTCCATCTGGGCTCGCCATCTCTGTGGTTGTTATTGCCTCTTTGTCGCTACGATCGTCGCTGGACGGTTTACAGGGGCCGGAGCTCTTCACTCCACAGCCGTCTCGTCCGCCTGCCGGCCACGCCCCCCAGGTCTGAGACAATTTTTAAGGTTGCAGTGCAATTGTTCAAATGTTCACGACTTTCAAGACCAAGCTGTAATCCTTAAACAGAGATATTTGGAAAAAGGTTACCAGGCATACAACCTGGATCAAGAGATACGGAGAACTTTAGAAACAGATAGATCATGTCTCCTTGAAGATAGACCGAAAATTCAGACAGATGAGAAGTTTAAATGGTCCTTTTTTACTGGAATTTCATCGCAATATAAACAAATTAGGAATATTTTTAGAAAACATTGGGGGTTCTAAAAAAATGACAGGGTCCTCGGGCCCCGCCTACCAGATAAACCTAATGTGATTTATAGGGGTGCATTGCCACTGAGGAACAAATTAGCCCCAAATGTGGTGTGTCCCCAAAACAAGTGTATTTTTGTACAACTTGGTGGGTTTCTTCCCATGCTGGAAGTGCAGGGTTTGTAAACTTAATACTTGCCAAAATAGAAAGTTTTTAGATTTTCCCTCTATGGCAACTGGATTCAGCTATAGTATCAAACAATTATGTACCTGTGAAACGAGGAATGTGGTCTACTTATTGACATGCCCATGGTGCAAGCAATATGTGGGGAGGACCATACGAAATTTCAGTGTTAGAATTAATGAGCACATCACTAACATACTAAAAGGCAAAACAAATCATAGCGTCCCCAAACATTACTTGTGTTATGGTAACATAAATCCTAGGGGCACCCAATTCCAGATTATAGACAAATATGTTCCCCCCTAGAGAGGGGGTGCCATTAAAAGAGGGATATCACAACTGGAGACATTTTGGATATACCAATTAAAATGTTATACTCCTTGTGGGCTTAACGTTGATTGTAATATCAATTCCTTTATTAATAAAGCCTGATGCAATTTATACACTTTTTTCTAATTTTTTTAATATTTTATTTTTTTGGGGGAATTATTGTACTATTTTTAATACTTTATTTTTAGGATTGGTATTAATACCAATCCTACATACATATTTTTAATTTCCAATTCCGATACATGTACATACATGGAGTCTAAGAGACCTAATATTTAGGTATAGATCATAATAAATGTAGTGTTATTTTATACCTTTTATTTTTATTTGTATATATTTTTTGGTTGATGTCAATCAGAATATAGATGTAGGAGGACGTCCAGTGTTGAACAAAGCTGGCTGCTGTTTAAGTTATTATATGGAGACTTTTAATTTTGCCCATCATTTTATATATTCTTATGCCCCCTCTTGCATGTATAAAAGCCTGTGAGACGTTCCGTGCTGCGGAGTATTGGGCAATCATGTTTGCGTTCCACTCTGAGATCCGGAAGTGATGTGTGATATACGAGATGGAGGCTAGGTTACGCTGATGTGGGGCTGTATTCACTGCTACATCACATCCTGTCTGGCAAAGCCAGGGCGGATGTATATGTATGTTTATGCTAAGTTCCGGACGCTCTATACGTTATTGCATCATGTTCGGTTGAGTTTTCTTCCGCATATGGCGCCACAGACGTTGTTGCGTCACGTCCAGTCCGATGTTTGCTCCGGACGGATGTGTGTACATTCCTCTATAGGAGGCATGACGCGAAAAATGCTTCAGGCTGTTATTGCATATTTGTTTTACTACCTCAATACAAGGCATGGAACGCACGCTACAGCGCCATATTTGGATGGCAACACGGGACTTCCGCTCTAAACAATTTGTGATGGTAATGTACAATCTATGATTCTCTCTTTCTCTCTCTCTCTCTCTTTATATATATATATATATATATATATATATATATACGCAATGACTCAGGTGGGGGACACTCCAGAGGACGTCTTAGGAGACAAAACGCATCGGGTTACATCCCCCCAGGTCATTGCAGTACTATTTTGATTGAAGGGCCCTATGTCTTCCATATTGATGTAAGTGTTTACACTATTTTTCTATTAAAATTGTTATGGTTTTACACTATGGAGACCTTTTTTTCTTTTATGGTTGATTGACACATTCTGATGATTTACTGCTTGGGAGATCCTACTAATTAGTGGAGACTTTCATAGCTATTGTTGAGACAGTGTCCATGGAGATCTTTGAGAGGATCCAAAACTCCATATTGAGGGATGTCAACAACTACTGTCAGTTTTGCATATTTTTTGCCAACATATGGTAAGCACATTTAATATAAGGGGGTGGACACTCACATTGTGATTGGTGATGGTCACAGGAGTATCTTCTTTGGAGAATTCCATGAGCACTGGACAATCAAGTTTATGTGTTTACTCTTTGAGCATGGGACACTTTATGTTTTGCTAAGAGCAGTTTTTTTGAGCACTGGACACTTTATGTTTTTTATGTTTTTATTAAGAACATTTTTTGAATATACTGTATATTATCCTAGAATTAACTATCCGTAATGGATCGATACACTTAACACCTTCATATATTGTTTTAGCACTGCACTTTATTATATTTAATATCTAGTTACAATTTGTCAATTGGTGTGATAGCAGCTGCTGCACATGCCATATCTGTTGCACGTGTTATCTATTTTATCAGGAGCACAGATCCCAGGATGCCAAGTTGGGGACATTGAAGACCTCCTCCGCAGGAACAACCTTCGGTTCCAGGGTTTCCCTGAGGGGGCAGAAGGTAAGCACCCAGAGGATTTTCTATTGAATTGGCTGAAACAAACATTTGGAGAAAATGTCTTCTCACGCCTATTTGTTATAGAAAGGGCCCATCTGGGCCTGCTGAGAGCCCCTCCGCCAGGGCGGTGTCCTAGACACCTGCTGGCTTGGCTCCTATATACTTCAGGGACAAGGAAACCCCTCTTAGAGCAGGCTAGAAACATGCCCGACATATTATTCCATGGCAATCGCATAACCATCTTCCCAGACTTTTCGGCGACTGCACATAAGCAGGGGGCAGCGTTCCAAAGTGTGAAACAGCGTCTGATAAACCGCAGACTCCCATGCAGCATGCTATATCCTGCAAAGCTTCGGGTGGTATACAAAGGCAAAGCTCAGTTCTTTACTTCACCTAAAGATGCTAATGGATGGCTGGAATCTTTGGGAAGCACCTAACTCTCTGCACTCACCCTATGGTTAATCTACCGGGCGGTAATATGCTGAAGCCTTCTATGCCTTTTTTCATGATTTATTCTTCTGTTTGAAATCTGTAAACATTTTTGGCTGTCTACATTTCCACCCTTCAATCCCCCTACAACTAAACGGAGAAGGATTCCCCCCCAGGGTGTGACTGTTTGACTGTTTTACTGTTCATTAGGAAAGAGGCTTGTAGTATGTTCGAAACTGCGGGAAGGGTGGGAGGGGTCAGGTACTTGTTCCTAAGTGCAGGAGTTTGCACTAGTTGGGCTACTCAAATTTGTTTTCTCTGTTCTTTTAGTTTTTGTTTTTTTCTAATTTCTCTTGTGACTGGATCTACAAATGAATCCACTATGCCATGGACTTTCACATTGTGCAAAGAAAGTATAGCTTCCACCAACATCTTACTGTGCTGAGACGTTGGATAATGATATTGGTGTATATCGTGAACTCCTTGTTGCCATACCTTACTGATTGGCCCTGTATTTCAATTACAAAGTATTATGGCGTCTAATGTTCAAGCTTTCAAAGTATTTTCCTGGAATGTAAGGGCCTCAATTCTAAGATTAAGCAGACATTAGTGTTTAAAATATATGCAAAAGTATAAGCCACAGATAATTTTTTTGCAGGAAACCCATCTTGTCGGATCGAAAACTCTGGCCCTCAAACATGCACACATAGGCCAAGCTTACCTTTCAATGTATTCAAATTATGCTAAGAGGGTCTCTGTGCTACTAGCTAAATCCCTTATGTGCACCCCTAAAACCATTGTTACAGATCCGTTTGGTAGGTCTAACATAGTGGTTTTATTAATAGATAACTCACCTTTCACTTTTGTAGCAGTGTATATTCCTCCCCCTTTTGCGGTGACAACCTGGGAGACGGTATTATAAGGTACTCAAAGTGGCGGAGGGACCCATTATATTAGCAGGGGACTTGAACAGAGTGATGTAAGCAGATATGGATAGACTTAATGCCACTTCTAAATGTAACACCCCAGTGGGAATGTATATGTCATAATATAACTTGATAGAGGTTTGGAGGTGGAAACATCCAGATACCAGGAAATATTCATGCTTCTCCTCAACATTTAACACACTCTCACGGCTAGATTTGTGCTGTGTATCATGGATATTCTGCCCAGAATAATTGAGGTCCAATATCTTCCAAGGGCGGTCTCGGACCATTCCCCCGATGCTAACATTGTCCTTGCACCTTACATGGGATGCCTTGAAGGATACCCTACGGGGCTCTATCTCAGGTATTATCAAACAACTTAGGCTGGAAATGGAGAGCAAGGTGAAAGAGTCGGGGCAAGCAGTCACGGCTGCAGAGGTTGAATATATAAGAAACCCTCAACTCTTAAGATCTGGAAAGACTTGGCACAGCAACTAGAATTAGTACTGATAGAAAAAACCCCCAAAACACTCCTATATCAGTCTCAGAGAATCTTTGAGTTTGGGGACAAAAATAGCAAAATATTGGCCTACTGGACCCATTCTCAGCATCCCCCGGTATCAGTCCCCTGTGCTTATGATATAAATGGGTGGATTTGTGAATCTCCATGTGATATAACAATGGCATTTGTTCAATTCTACTCTGATTTATATACTTCTCCTGAGAATTATTGAGAGCAGGAGGTTCAGAAACACTTAGAGCATATTCTTTTGACGGTATTGTCACAGGGAGAGGCAGCAGAGTTAGATCTCCCCATCTCAGTAGAAGAAATAGAGGCAGCAATGCACTCCCTTACTCCTAACAAAACACCAGTCCTCGATGGATACCCAGTGGAATGTTATTGTGCATACCAACAATTCCTTGCACAAAAACTGCTGGAAGTCTACTGAGATGCCTTTGATAGAGGGATGCTTCCTGGGTCCCTTAGGGAGGCATTGATTGTCCTGGTCCCCAAGCAACACAAGGACCGCCAGCTCTGTGAATCTTACAGGCCAATATCATTAATTAATGTTGATGGTAAAATCCTGGCTAAACTACTTGCAAAATGACTGAACAAGGTGATAGCCTCTATTATTTACCCCGGACCAAACTGGTTTCATACCAATGCGGACGGCAGCTATAAATTTAAGACACTTATTTACAGTCTTACAGACAGAGGGGCCTGATCCTGACACTAGAGTGGTGGTATCCTTGGATACACATAAGGCCTTCAATTCTATTGAGTGGCCTTACCTATTGGCGGTCCTTGGGAGGATGGGTTCCGGGCCTAATTTAATTTCTTGGGTAAAATTGCTATACTCGAGTCCTGAGGCCCATATAAGAATTAACCATATTATCACAGACTCTTTTCAGATTGGGCGGGGCACACGGCAGGGATGCCCACTGTTGCCCCTGTTGTTTGCCCTTGCCATAGAACCATTGGTGGTAGTACTGAGGGCGGATGGGGGTGTTGAGGGATGCTGCATTAACACCCTGGAAAAAAAAAGGCCCTCTATGCCGATGATATTATGCTCTTGTATCTGGCAGATGCAAACAAGTCTTTAGTTAAGGCAATGAACCTTATCTCTACATTTGGGACCTATTCCGAGTTCAAGGTCAACTGGAATAAGTCCACAGTGTTCCCCTTCGATCCGGGGTTTACCCCGGTGATGCCTCCAGATATTCCACTACATGCAGTAACCAAATTTAGATATTTAGGAATTGAAGTATAGCTCCAGATTAGTACATACTTAGCGCATAACTTCTCTCCCTTGATTACACGAATGAAACATAACCTACAAACCTGGTCAAAATTGCCTTTTAACCTCATAGGACGTATTAATATATTTAAAATTATATATCTGCCCAGATTTTTAGATGTATTTTTGCATGCCCCTGTTTACCTACCCAAAAAGCTATTCAAAGACATAAATACAGTAATTGTGTCATTCCTATGGGGCACTAAGCCACCTTGGATTTCCTTGGAGACACTACAGCTGCCCATCCAGGCAGGTGTATTGGCCCTTCCAAACCTCCAATGTTATCACCTAGCCTCCCAGCTAACTCATATCCATTGGTGGTTTTTCCCCACCACGGAAGTTGCCTCTGTCGCCACCCAAGAGGCAGTGGTACAATCTTATGAGGCCTTGATTAATGTCCTTTATAGGAATGGTCCATACCCACCAGTTGGAGCAGACCTGATTAAACTCTCGTATAAGATCTTCCACATTTCCAATAACAAAATAGGAGGACCCCCCCTAAAATCTTCACCAAATGCCCCTTTTTGGCATAATCCCCAACTCCTAGAAATAAATAAGATTCCAGACGGAACATGCTGCGCAGCCTATGGCATTAAATATACCCTTCAGTTGTTCTCTGACAACACATACCAAATGTTTAGGGACTTCCAAATAGAATACAAGGTCCCTAAAATACCTAGAATACCTGCAGTAGAGGCATGCACTTGCTGCACAGTTTGGGTTGAAGGGGGTGTCTCTCTCCCCTGCTACCCTAGAGATGCTGTTGTATGAAGATGATCACTTGAAACTAATATTGAGATATTATCTCCTCCTTCTGACTTCATCTTCCACTAGGATGGAAAAAAATTGCCAACCAGTGAAAAGCAGATATCTTGTCTTTGACTGAGGAGTCATGTTCGGAGATAGTCAAATCTATGCTGCCCTCTGTCATATCAGCTAGAAGCAAACTGATGCAGTTCTACTACCTACACAGAATTTTTTTCACTCCTTCGCGCCTCTATAAGATGGTGAGAGTGGAATCACCTGAATGCTATCATTGTCAGTTTGAAAATGGTGACTTCTTTCATATGGTTTGGCAGTGCCTCGAGGTGGAAAAACTCTGCAAGGCGATTTTAGGATTTATTGAAGATAAACTAGCCCTATCTAATATATACTCACCAGCTAGGTGCCTCTTGGGGGACGTTGGAGAGGAGGAGTAGACCAGCTCTAAAAAAAGTCTGTTAAGAATAATATATATATATATTTTTCCAATAATTTTTATTGAATTTTCAAGAAAATACAGAAAACAATGGTAGCGTCAAATACAAAATGAAGTAAAATACAAAGCTTATATCGCTGAATCAATCATGAGTACATACGTATTTTAGATGTTTCACTAGATATCAGACATTGGTTATAAGTAGAGTTGAGCGAACCTCTGGAAGTTTGGGTTCTGCTGGTCCGGCCGAACTTCGGGATAAAGTCCGGGTCCAGGTCCGGACGGAACCCGAACGATCGCACGGACAACGAACCCCATTGAAATCAATGGGGACCCGAACTTTTAGGCACAAAAATGGCTGTAACAAAGTC
>BLSH010527888.1:12203-22388 GCA_018402905.1 Glandirana rugosa
CTACAGAACTCATCACAACTCGCTTGGAGACCTTCTATTTTCCCTATCCCCATTTATTTGTAGGGCACTTGCCCTAGTTTGAAGATGATTTTAGAACAGTTATATGGCTTCTACCGTTAATTAATACTTTTCAGAAACAGTTTGAACATGATCCACATTCACCTCCATTTTTGCTTTTTTTATGTTTTTATTTTTTTTTAAATATTTAAAGTTATTTCCCTGTCCCCATTTTTTTGTAGGGCACTTGCCCTACCCTTACCCCCATTTTACTTCCTTTTGCAGCCCTCTAGGGCTTTCCAGGACTTTGTTACAGCCATTTTTGTGCCTAAAAGTTCGGGTCCCCATTGATTTCAATGGGGTTCGTTGTCTGTGTGATCGTTCGGGTTCCGTCCGGACCCGGACTTTGTCCCGAAGTTCGGACGGACCAGCAGAACCCGAACTTCCAGAGGTTCGCTCAACACTACTCAAGACATCTTGCATTTTTCATTCTCTTCTATTCTGCATATCTTCTTTTTAAGTACATATTTTCTGATCACAATTGGGGGAAAAGGTGCCCACTATAGTCAGCAACAGTTGGTACTGAGTCTACCACAAAAGCCAAAGGTGGTCAGCTGTGATACAATTTTTTTTTGATCCTTTTGGAATATCTACACAGGAGGAAACCACAGGACCTAGAAGGGCTTGCCTGCACAGTGATTGGTTGTAAACAGATTGTTATATTGTAACAAATCTTTCCATACATTACCCTAAGAACAAAGTACATGCTGGAAAACCCTTTCTTTTACAAGCAAGAGCAGTGAGCAAAAAATATATATATATATATTGAAACAGACAGGTTCATGGGGAGGAAGGAATGAACAATGGATTCCGCCATTTAAAAAATTAAATGTTTTGTAAGGGTCTTTTGCGTCAAACACTTGAGCACAGTAAGCGGTGAGCACCTCCTTACATTGAAGTATGAGAAATACTAGGTGCCATCTCTTTGTTGTGTGCATCATGCTACTCTTTTATTGTCTCTATAAAAGGAACAGGGATAAACAAGCCTCCTGGGCTTCAGCTTTCTTGTCTGGCACTAAACTCATCCAGAAGAACCTTGAAACCTTCACTATATTCTACACCGTGTTCTTAGCCATACAGCAGAGGCAGACCTACAACCATTTAAATGTGAGTACTGGCAGATCCAAAACAGAAGACTTATATTTTAAGATTTTGTATACTATGTGCACTGCAAAACTAATTTCCGTATTGGATATATACTGTATGCAATGTTTTTATAGAAAAAAAAGGTGATTTCAATTATTTAAAAAATAATATGCATACTACTACCAAATACATTGAAATAGTTTTAAAAGAGAGATATATAGAGAATGAATAGATAAAAATATTGTATAATTCTCACTCTTTTCTTTCTTTCATCATTTCCTTCCTTTCTTCCCACCTTCCTTTCTTTTCTCTATAGAAATATTTTAAAAGCTTTTCTAGTTAAATGCATTTGCTATTTTGCTAAACAACAGGAAACTGTACATAAGCAATAATAATAAAAATATATGATAAAATGAAATAGGATTTAGAAATATTCTGCATTTTCCTTGAAATTGGAAAAAAAAGATAAATGTGCAAATCTTTCATTTTTCTCCTCCTTCTTTCCACCCTCACAGCAAGGCAAAGCAACTAATTTACTTTCATGCTAGTCCTTTTAGCAGCTTATACTAAATTTTTCCCCTGCAACCCTGTTGCTTTGTTTGCCACCAAGAGCATAGAGAAATACTCAGTACTTCCGGTTATAGGGGAACATGTGACTCATTCATCTGTTACCCTTGTGATGGCACTGGTCCTGGGCAAATGGCCACTCAGGGACCAATGCTGTGACTTTAAAAAATTATCCTGTAGAAGCTCAATCTGTGATCTTCAAAGACAGGACTTATTCTTCTAGCTCTTGGATGTAAACAAAGTGGTAGGAAAGCCAGGAAAGGGTACATTTATAATAAGACGGAAGGGAAAAATCAACAAGAACAATAATGCATCTAAAGAGCAATTCAGGCAAAACATAAAACCATCCTAACTAATGCCATCCAGAAAACACTGCAACTGTGCTATAATCACAAAGTACTTCCAGTTTATCCTAATCTGAGTTGTATAATCCACTGGAGAGAGAATTTAGACTGCCGATAACAGAATCACTTTAAATGTACAGCCAATAGCTTGTGCTGTGTAACCTTTTGCTTTGCTTCCAGTATCCCCAATCAAATCTAAAACTTCCAAGTCAGGTTTAAACCTGACATGACTGGGGACATTTTTCAGAAAAGAAATCCAAAGTTGCAAGATTTCTTGGGATATTTATATGTGATGGGTAGTGAAGCGCTATCAATATTTGATTGAACTCAGATCCCCAATTCTCAATACTGCTGGTTACAGATAGGTGCATATAAACATATGTGTGTGTGTTAAATACCAGTGTGTTATGTCATGTATTGAACCGTGTGGGTGCAAACAAACTACAGTGTAAAGTGATTAATCATTGACATTGAACTATATAGGTGCACATGAACAATTGCATTAAAATCGCATGCTGTGTCTCACCAGAAGAAAGTCACAATTTTAATATTGTTTTATTTAATTAAATGTATTATTTTTGGAAATTTCTTAATTCAACACATCATCTTGGACTTTTTTTTTTTTTTTGGTTTATGGACAATTGTTCATCACTATTAATTTGGGTGTCCAGCCTTAAGACACAGTGGTTATATGTTTTTATGCGATTTTAATGTGATTGTTCACCTATATAGTGCACCTATATAGTTCAATGTCAATGATTAATCACTTAGTACTGTAGTTTGTTTGCACCCACACTGTTCAATACATGACATCATACACTGGTATTTAACACACACATATGTTTATATGCACCTTTCTGTAACTAGCAGTATTGAGAATTGGGGATCTGCGTTCAATCAAATATTGATAGCGCTTCACTACCCATCACATATGAATATCAATCGTGCCTATGGATAAACACTAAGTGTGAGCAGCTGTCACAGTTGTCTATTATTTTTAAAGCGGCAGATTCAGTGGTAGCGCAGGAGTATAAACACCTATACATTTCTTGGGATATGTTTACAAAAAGAGCAGTAAAACGTGATATAAATAATCTTATCAATCTGTGTTATTAATACATACATATTTATATATTTCTTCCTGTAAATAGTTTGCAAGTATATAATATACAGTATGTACATAGTTAGCCAGCACATGGCAGTGGATGAAAGCTGGCAGTATCTGGGTAACAATCCGTTCGTATTGTACACAGCATTGTGGCTGTGTTTATCAGCGCTAATGCCCACTATACTTATTGTGGTCTTTGTTCGGAAGTACTGCTGTCACCTTGGTGACTTAATTAGTATTCCTATGCTGGATAAATGTATGGAAACCACGTTGTTACTACCACAAGCGAGTTGAGCCTTGTAATATCCCCAGGGCGATATCCAATATATACTTCCTTTCAAGTTGGAATTTTATACATATACCTCTGGCACTTGTGTATTGGGCCTTGCTAGTGTGCTCCCATGCTCACCCAGGGAGAGATTTTTATCTGTCTTGCTACCTTTCTACAGCCACTCACCACTCTATTGAGGCTATATTCCTCTTGTGGCCTTGTGAACCCTCCTGAAGAAGCGAAATACCGCAAAACATGTTGAGAGCTATAAGGTTACAAGCAGTCACGATTACGAGAGGTATTTGGTTCTAATATGACGTGGTATTAGTCATGTTTTGTCTGTCAAAACTTTTTTCTATGTATTCAATAAAAGCTATTTTTTTAAACATTTTTGTTGTAATGTCCAGTGATGGTACCAAAAAAATCCCTGTTGCCCCAATTTTCCCTTCTTTACTCTCTAATTCGGGGATCAGTAGCCTGTAGATCGCGATCTACCAGTAGATTGCGGACAGGTGACTGGTAGATCGCGGTCTGGGCTTGCTGACCCACCATCCCAGAGCATCAAACAGAGTGCAATGCAAAGGTATTACTAGGTAGCAAGAGCTGCATAAGCCAATGCCTCCTCTGTAGTGCTGGCTCCTGTCCCATGCAGAGTGATACCAAGTGCACTCCACCTCTTATCCTGACTAGCGGTCTCCAGAGTGGTGCCAGCAGCAGGAAAGGAGAGATCTTGAGGTTGGTGTGAAGCAATATGCTGGGCATAATAGTATAGGGCTGCTTTCACACGGATGCATTGCAGTTTACCCACACTGTGGGTGCAGTGCAGTTTTCCAGCGGGTTTGCTGCGCTTAGCCATAGACTTCTATTATATCCTGCGGGTTTGATGCACTTTCTGAAAGTGCACCAAACCTGCAAAATACAAGGATATAGTAGAAGTCTATGGCAAAGCACAGCTAACCTACTAAAGTTGCAGATGCACTACTCTGCACCCGTGGTGCAGATAAACCACAGCACAGTGTGAAAACAGCCTTATAGGGGGCTCAGAGCAGTAAGGGTAACATTTGCAGTTGGGGGGTGGTAAAACCCCATAGTTAAGACATGTTTTTACCACCCCACCCCAACCACACCCTCTTTTGCTGCAGTGGCCAGGGGTGTGCACATGTGGCAGCAGCAGCAGCAGGAGTAATACGCCTTGGTTGGTGGGTGTAGCACCTGCCAAGCATGACCCATTCAAGTGAATGCAAGTGTCCTGAAACCTTGTACATTGCAGCAAACAAGGGGTAAAGCATGAAGCGTTGTGTTGCTTTCCCACCACCTGCTTTAACCCCTTGGACCCCAAAGAAGCATGCTGTTGCAGCGCACCTATGGAAAAAAATGCAAAACAACTGCAGCGTGGCCCCATTTACTTGAATGGGTCACGATAGGCAGGCGGTAGCACCAACCAAAAGCAACAGGGGGATTAATTCTTGCTGCGGCATGTGTACACCTTTGACTGCTGCCTCAACATTTAAAGGAGTAGGGAATGGGGGGGGGGGCGTAAAACCGCGACTCAATTGCAGGGTTTTTATCACCACCCCTAAGGGTGATGCTGCCGAATGCAACGAAGGGCTCATTCACAAATGCAGCAGGGACTGCTGCTCCTCTGAAAAGCGATCCAAGTGTGTTTGACAAATGGTGAGAAGGCAGTATGCTACCTCCTCACCACTTGATTTAAACTCATGATTTCCATGTAACGTACGTGATTGTGACAAGGTAATACTGCAATTAGAGGTGTAAATCAGGTGTGAAGAGGTGAAACTGGGCGACACTGTACCCGGTGATATTTGACTTCTCCCATGTCATTCAAGTAGATCTCCATCTCTTTAAGGTTGCCTACCCCTGCACTATAGTGACACTAAAGTAAAAATGAACAGTCACACTACACTCACACTGAACTATCGCTAGATTCACATGAAACTAATATTCTACACTGACAATGCAAGCACAATCAGGGCTTCCAATGCACTGTGCAGCGGCGCAGTACATTGTGGTCATTTGGCGGGCCAAACAAATGGTCGAACGCCCCAATAATTGGGGTGGTCGAACAGGCAAACAGCCAATGTTTGGCCCGAACTTATGCTCAGGCCGAACCGTTTGCCCAACTCTACTCATTACTGAAGTTGGGTTCTATGAGTCCAGACAGAAGAAGGGCAGTGGAATGACCAGGCTTGTGTCAGACCACTCCCTTATATCCCCTGACACCACAGCCCACAGTAAACCCTGAGAGTACAAAATACATATATTTCAAGATGAACACTCCTACTTGAGTCCTGGGTGTATGTATGAGCCTGTATGGTACCAGTGACTCTAATCCATTGAGGTGAAATGTTGTAGTCTTTTGGAAGAGAAAAAAGGCCTTGGATCTTCAGCTAGGTCTGTATTGGTGCAATTGGTGTCCTGGCAGGATGAGAAAAGTGTATTTAGACATAGCAGGCAGTTGTGATGTACAGTATGCTGGCAGCATCCTGGAAAGCAAGGTGGATACTGGTGGATGCTCAGCAGGGTGTAAGTGTAACACAGGTTCTCTAGGTGTAGGCACAGATAAAACAATGTTGTCTGCATGCAGTGTCTTTTGTTTGTGTCCTTAAGGTGGGCAAGTGCCCGCTCACCAATCCAGTGACCAAGGCCCAAAGGGAGATGCCCTGACAGGCGGGTTCTTGAGGTGGCCCGACTGGCTACCTTACAACTGGAATGCCTCACGCCTTCAGGAATGCCTGGAGATGCACCTGGGGGTCCCTCTCTGGTGGGGTGTCTGCGACCAGCCAACCCTTGGAGCTGTGGCAGGATCATCACAGCAACTGAGAAGCAACAGCCCCTTCACTCCTGTCCGGTCTTCTCTTTGCCTCGTGGAGAGTGAGTAGCTCCCAGGCTGCCTTGTGGTCTCTGCTTCTCCTTGAACAGTAGGCATCCTAGTGTGTGTAGTTTTACCCCCCATAGAATGCTATTGGGCTGCTGGTGATGGGAACTACATGTCCCAAGATGCTTTGCCCCTCTACCATAAAGTCCCATTGGTTCCCTCCCCCTGCCAATGAGGAAGCAGGGGAGTCAGTAGATGGGCTGCCGAGTCTCTCGAGCACCACTCGCATACAGTACAATGCAAGGAGGAGAGGGAGGGGGGATTCGCCTGCAGATACTGTCAGGCTCGCTCTCACTGCCAGAGAACCTGTCTGTGTCTGAATCCCGATGGTGGCCAAAGGGAGGTGGAAGGCCACGGGTGGCAAAGCGGCACATGCGACACACTGTTGCTGGCTATCTTTATGTACTACAGAATGGAAATAATGGAAAAGAAATGCAGCCGTCACGTCTAAGGTCTGGTAAGCACAATTTTATAAAATTTTTGTTCTAAGGTTTAATCACTTCAGCCCCGGAAGGAATTCTCATGTTAGGACCAGAGCACTTTTTGCAATTCGCCACTGCATTGCTTTAACTGACAATTGCGCGTTTGTGCGACGTTGCACCCAAACAAAATTGACATCCTTTTTTTTCATAAATAGAGCTTTCTTTTGGTGGTATTTGATCACCTCTGTGTCACTTCTGATCACCCCTATACACAAAAAAGAGCATCAATTTTGCAAAAAAAAACTATATTTCTTACTTTTTGCTAAAATACATATCCAAAAAAAATATATAAAAAAAACAAATGTATTCATCAGTTTTGGCAATCTATATTCTTCAACATATTTGTGGTAAAAAAAACTGCAATCTGCGTTTATTGATTGGTTTGCGCAAAAGTTGCAGCGCTCTAAACCATGAGAATTCATTTATGGCGTTTTTACTATTTCTTTTTCTTACTGGTAATGGTAGCAATTTGCGATTTTTATCGGGGCTGTGGTATTGCAGCGGACATGTCAGACATTTTTACACTGTTTTGGGACCATTGACATACATACAGCGATCAGATCTAAAAATAGCTACTGATTACTGTATAAATGTCACAGCAGGGAAGGGGTTAACCTGCAGGGGGTGCTCTAAGGGTTAACTGTGTTCCCTAGGCGTGTTCTAACTGTGTGGGGGCTGGGCTGGCAGGGGCATAACAGATCTAACTGATCCCGAGTACATGGATCAGTAGATTAGTGTTATGTCCCCTGTCAGAGCGGGGAACTGCCATGTTCCCCGAGTTCCTCCTATTGTAAGCAATCGCGGGTTGCCGGCGAACATCGAGTCACTGCGCTCGCCCCCTAGCCATGTGTGCATGAATCGCTGTTTATAGACGGCGATTCGCATTATGCTGCCACCTTGCAACAGTAAATGTACGCGACGCGGTCCAGAAGTGGTTAAAAACACATACGTTTCAGACTGGATTCACACCATTGCAGTGTGAATTCCAGCCTGTTTTCCTGTGAGAAGGACCGAAGCGATGGTTCGGCGGCTCCTGTCCATTCTCACAGCGCAGCAGCTGCATTTTCTGTGCAATGCAGAGTGCGCATGCACCACACCTACGTGAACAGGAGACATTGAAAACAATGTGTTTTCAAGTGTTCTGTGAATTGGATGCGGTTTAAGCTACATTCAATTCACATAGGTGTGAACCCAGCCTTACAGTTAAAGCTAAACTCCAGGCAGACAGCCTAATACATAGTTTAAATGTATATATGTTAACTGTGTCCTGTCCAAAGATTAATAATTATGTCCAGGCATTATTGTGATTCAAATAGGACAGCCAGAAAGGTTAAAGCGGAATTAACCCAAAAGCAAACAGTTATTATAGTATATTGAAGCTTGCCGATTCTTAGATGTAATAGCTGCATTTGTTTCCTATTTTAGGCTTTTTTTCTTCTTTTTTTCATCTGGTGATCCAGACAGTAAGTTTGTTTTTCAAAAGCACAAGCTCTCCAACAGAATGAATCATTTGATATAAATGAGACAAACCACTTAACACTGGCAGGGATGATTAAAATAATCAGCTTTTATTTATTCATTTAAATCCTTTTACTGGAGTGATATCATCTGCACTCTGCCTCTCCCTGCAGACTGGATGCTCCTTTCAGAGGCAGCCACTTTTGGAGCTGTGTGGAGAGAGAGATAGTGTGTGCAACATGTGTAGCCTGGCTGCAGAGAAGCTGTGCAGCCTTTGTTGGTAAATTATTCATGCAGAATGAGGCTTTGTTAATGCTGCTTGGATGTGGATCTGTCACTGTCTCTGAGCTGGATTGGGGTGTCTCTGAGCTGAATTGGACTGTCTCTGAGCTGGACTGGACTGTCTCATAGCTGGATTGGGCTGTCTTTGAGCTGGAATGTCTCTGCACTAGAAGGGGCTGTCTCTGAGCTGGATTAAACTGTCTCATAGCTGGATTGGGCTGTCTCATAGCTGGATTGGGCTGTATCTGAGCTGGATTGGGCTATCTCATAGCTGCATTGTGTTGTCTCTGAGCTGGATTAGGCTGTCTCTGACCTGGATGGTCTGTCTCTTAGTTGGATTGATCTCTTAGTTGGATTAGGGTGTCTCTTTGCAGAATATATGGAGCATGTCTCTTTGCTGAATATATGGAGCATGTCTCTTTACTGGATATATGGGGCGTGACTTTTTGCTGGATATGGGTCTGTCTTTTTGTTGGATATGGTGCTGTCTCTTGAGTGATATGGGCCTGTCTCTTTGCTGGATATGGGGCTGTTCCTTTGCTGGATATGGGGCTGTCTTTTTGCTTGTCATGGGCCTGTCTTTTTGCTGTATATGGGGCTGTCTGCCTTTGATGGGTATGGGCCTGTCTCTTTGCTGGATATGGACCTGTCTCTTGAGCGATATGATGGTGTCTCTTTTCTGGATATGGGCTGGTTGACATCATCTAGAAGTGCCTCTGAGCTTACTTTGGTAAGTGCTGGATATTTATAATGGTTTGTGCAGTTTACTATTTTGCTTTTTATTAACAAATTCCATACAAATTACTTGTATTGCAAATTACTTGTATTTATTTTTTATTTTTCCTACACAGGTCCACAGTAACCATGAGAATAATATGTGTGACATTAGTTGCTCTCCTTTCATTGCTTTGTTCTGCAAATATCATACCATTTGTACCTAGAGGGGACCTGAAGGCTTCAGGTAAGCATTGCTCACAAGAACTGGAATAAAATAAACGAAATGTTATTATAGGAATAATATGAAAGAAGATTATGATTGCTCATAGAGAACCTCTTTACAGTTCTTTGGCAATGAGCAAGCAAAGACATCTAGGGTACACAACTCATGATACCCAAGTACACACAGATATCCGCAGAGAGAAATGTAATTGTTGGCTATCTCTACTAACCAGGCAGTATAGCGTTTACTGAGGAATAAGCTCACCTCCAAAAATATCCACAACAGCAGCAGTGCTGTAATGATATTTTCCAGGGTAATGTGTATTGTTTTCCATGATCTCTATATAGTCAGGGCAGGTGCAACCATTGCTGAACCTGCACTGCTCACTGCTATCACACACCATGTCATACCAAGCAGATTGGAGCTCTATTGTGGGATGCAGGGTAACAAGCCCGAGGATTGGCCGGGGGGATGAGGATAAACAAGAGGCGGAGGAGCTCTTGTCAAATCCAAATAAACTTTATTGGCAGGACCAAATAAATTTAAGCATTGCCAAAGCAGTTGAGTTTGTATGGGAAGGAGGGGTAGCTCTAGGGCAGCTTAGGGATGCGATAATGGGTAGTATATAGGGGAATGGGGTGAGTCCATGTAAAGGATTTTTAAGTCCACAGTTTTTCATGTCCCTCTCAGTCTG
>BLSH010527928.1:25967-38570 GCA_018402905.1 Glandirana rugosa
TCTGAAGGACTATATCTCTGGGGGGTTTAGATCTGGCCGTTAGTACAGTGGATGACAGTGCATGGACCAACCCAACCAGGTACGTGACAGTAGGTGACATGATTGCCGGTCTAGATTTGGGGGGTCTCTATATCAGGAAGTCTATAGTGTTTTTGGGGATGGATTGTCTCTCCATGTTTATCCAGTCAGCTTTAGCCCCAGAGGTGTAAATAGTGGAAATTTGTGTTAGTTGGGCTGCTTGGTAATAGCACCAGAGGTTGGGGAGCCCCAGGCCTCCTTTAGATTTGGGTCAGTAGAGGATATTTTTAGAAAGGTGATGGCCAGCATTCCCCCAAACAAACCGGTTGACTCCAGTTTGTAGTTTGGCCAATTGGCTTTTTAGCACTGTCTCGATGGGCATCAGAGAGGGTGGTCTTGTGGAGGAAGTCCTCCATATTGTGAGGTGAGTCTAGATCTTTTTTGGAGTAAAGTTTTTTTATAGAATTTACTGAAAGTGTCCAAGATTTTTTTGGGGGTTCTGGGACAGAGTTTTAATTTTAGGCATGGAGTACGAGCGTACCTTAGGGGATAATTTATGAGCAAGGAAGGGCCCAATTTGATTGTATGATAGATAATTTCGACCTCTAGCCCACGCTGTCTGCTTCTCAGAGTTCGAGGTGAGTGCTAGGTTTAAGGATATTCTGGCGGCGTCTAGTGAAGCTAAAGAGAGGGCGGCGGGACTTCTTTTATGCTGTTTGCTGGCTAAGCGGAATTCTTTTTCAAGATTTGATATATCTACTTGGTGTTCCCGTTTTAGACGGGAGGATAGCTGGATGATCTTCCCCCTCAAGACCGCCTTGTGGGCCCCCCCACAAAATTTCTGGGGTGGTCCCCTCTTTATCATTTAGTATAAAATATTCACGTAGCTCCTTTTCCAGGAGCGTACAGTGGACCGGGTTGGAGAGAATGGATTCATTCAGTCTCCAGGGTTGTGGCCCCTTAGAGGAGAGGGCTCCTTCAAAATGCAGTAGTTCTAATGAATGGTCTGACCATGGGACATCATAGATATCCACCCATTTGGCAAGATGGATAGAGGATGCGGGAACAAATATGTGATCTATTCTAGCGTGTGTCCCATGCGGCGCAGAAAAGTGGGTATAATCTCTTATAGACAGATTAAATTCCATCCAGGTATCAATTAGACCTAAAGAATATAGAAGCCTAGCTATACGCAGGCTTTGCTTTGGGGGTTTCCTGAACCGGGGAGTCCCCTAGAGGTTTTGTCCCTAATTTGGTCGAACATTATATTGGAGTCACTCCCCATTATGAGTCTCCCTTCCAGTTGTGGAACTAAACAATTCAGCACAGATGAGAAGAAAGAGGCTTGTCTGTGATTAGGGGTGTAATGAGAGACGAGAGTGTATAATGACCCATTAATGTGCCCTTTATCTAGGACATATCTACCTTCTTTATCCCCGATCGTCTGGCTATGAGTGAATGTAATCCTTTTAGAGAGGAGTATCGCTACTCCCCTGTTCTTAACTTCAGCATTGGCCATGTAGAAAGTGGGGTATATTTGATGAATATGGGATGGATTATAATTATGCGGAAAGTGTGTTTCCTGAATAAAGAGGATATCGTACCCTCTGAGATTATAAAAGTCAAAGGCCTTACGTCTTTTACTTGGGGAATTCATCCCTTGAACATTATGTGAGGCGATCTTAAAGGTCGCCTTGGGATGGATATTGTCAGCCATGGAAGAGAGGGATGAGTTTCGCTTTTGGAGAGGTATGACTTACCCCCGTGGCTAGGAACAAGCCCTTAACACCGAATGTGTCCTCTGGAGCCCAGTTGAGTGTGAGGTATTCGAATTCCGTGATCTATGGAGGTGCCTGCAACAGAGATGAGGTTAGTTGAGTAGAAAACTTAGGTAGCAGATAAAAGAGGATAGATGAAGGAAGCGAGGTAGAAGGAAGGGGCATCAGGACGGAAGTATCCCGAGGTCCCCGAGGGAAGGGCGGAGCCAGTCCAACCCTTACCCAGGGCTCTAGGCAAGCCAGAGCCCTGTTAATAGTCAGCTCAGATACGAGCGCCTTGACTGAGTATCCGGGGGCAATGAGTGCTCCCGTGTCCTACAGTAGGAGTGTCACATTGTCTCCCCTCGGCCGGAATGACCCCCCTAATTAAGTAGCAAAAGGGTAGAAGATTCCTCCGGTCTTGGTGAGAGGTGTGTGTATGAGTTAACCTAGACATTAGGATATATAGAGGAGACATTCATCAACTGTAACTGCAAACCATATGTAACTATAAAACCAAAATACAAATAACATGGGGGCTATGTTTCAGTTTACAAAAGAGGAGTAACGAGAGCATTAGTAGGTTCCTCTCCCCCACCCCCCACAAGTGGTCAAGGGTCCAGTATCACTGGAGAGGTGATCAGTATGTGTTAAATAGTGAATTCAACAGATAATAGTATAGGGGCCACCAGTCCTGAGATCCGATGTGGGATCAGTCGCCCTTCAGAGACAAAAATGCTACCCCGAAGGGGTCTTGATCATTCACATCTGGATTTAGGTAAAGTGTGTAGGAATCTCCCTGGAGCAAAGGGGAAGATTCTTAAAATGAGCAATGACACAGGCAATTTTATCGTAGATAGTTCCAAGGATGGAAATCCTTAGTTGAAGTGTCCCCATGTCTGCATGGGGGGGGCGGAATCATGGATCCTCTTTGGTTTTTGTTTTTGCCAGATGGGGTTCAGGGGACTCCCTGGTGGCGGCCGTTTGGAAGAGCTTTGGCGGTGGCCAGATGGTGGTGGGGGCAATTCCTGAGAGATAAGGCCCAACTGGAGCAAGAGTTTCTCTCCTTCCGTCAGGTTGGTAAAGTGGAAAGTTTTGTTTTTGTGCTGGAAAGACAAGCGGAATGGGAAGGCCCACAGTATTTTATGTTCTTTTGGGTGAGGATCGTCAGCAGGGGTTTGAGGGCTCGTCTTCTCTGGATGGTGGTTGGTGAAATGTCTGCAAATATTTGTACTGGATGACCCTGAATATTGATGGTGTCGGCATTGCGGGACTTTCTCATAATCTCTTCTTTAACCCCATAATGATGTGGCTTTACGACAATATCCCTTGGTAGGCCGTCTTGGCGTGGTGGTTGCAGAGCTCTATGAGCCCTGTCTAATATAAGCTTTTGGTTTGTAACGTCCAATATTAAACTTTTGATAAGTGCTGTGACAGCTCCATTAACATCTGTAACTGACTCTGGCAGTCTGCTAATGCGAAAGTTTTCCCTCCGGCTCCTGTTCTCAAGGTCGTCAATTTTTGCTAGGGCGGAATCCAGTTGGTCTTGTAAAGTTTGGATGTAGGCAGTGTTCTGGTTAGCATGGGCTATTGTGTTGTCTACTGCCTGTTCTATGGTGTCCATTCGTGCCCCTAGACTATGCAGGTCTGCCTTGATTGAGGAGGTTATCTGTGCAGCTGTTTGTGCAAGGCCAGAGGCCAGCATCTCCGAGAACTTAGGGAGAAGTAGGTTCAGTTCTGGTAGGCCCTGTTGTGGTAGAGGGGTAGCTTGTGGATTGATGAAGGGGACGTTTGGGGTGCTAAGGGATGGGGAATTTCCCATGGGAGAGTTCAGCATAGGGGAGTTCAACATTTCTTCCATTGTCCTCCCCAGAAGCGATTCAGTGGAGCCCGGGGATAATAAATGGTTTGTTGTAGTGTTCATGGGTGGTCCGAGATAAGTCTCCGTGGAAGGCCGGGGTGAAGGAGGGTCAGCAATGGATTCCTCCAGGGCTGCCGCATGGCCTGGAGCAGGGGCAGTCGCCATCTTAGTGGGCTCCGGAAGTCGGTCCTCAAAAAGGAGCTGGCGGTGTACCTCTTTCTTGCTGTGGGGCCCAGACATATAGTTGGTCTCCCAAAATGTCCAAGTATTGGGCGTGCAAGTTGGAGGGCACCCCCTGTGGTAATTATAGCGAGGGGCTTTAAGCTGAGACCGCTGTCTCCCCTAATTGCCTGGGTGGCGGGATGGAGTCCCTGAGAGTCAGTCAGCCCTTCAGGATAACAGAGTGGGGCTCTATGTCACCTCTCTGGGGACTGTAGTAAAGAATGTCTCCCTCGTTTTAAGTATCGCCGCTCACGCTGCAGCGTGTGGGCCCAAGGTCGGGGCCTCTAGTAGTCGGCCGATGCCGGTTTTCCAAGGGCGATGCCAAGTGCGGGCTTGCTCAGGTGGGGGTAAGCCCATGCGCTGTTCCCCCCAGGACGTGGTGTGGGTTAATCCTGTTTTACCTTTTGGGTCTGGTGCTGGGGGCTTCTGTTGTAAAGGTGGGCGGCTTGAAGACCTCAGCCGCAGCCTCGAGTAGGCGATCCGGTCCGGAGCCGATCCCGCGTGGCCACGGTCAGGACCCGTCTTTTCCTAAGGTGCCCCTGCAGCTGCTTCGTACCTCGGGGGGGTCGCCAGATAAAATCTTTGTCCCCTGTGCCTCTTATTGGGGTCCGACAGGCCGAGGAGAGACGGAGCTCCGGAGTTAAGCTGCCATTCCGGACGCTCCGCACATGCGCACTCCAGGAGTCTTTTCTTATTCTGTGTCTGCTACAGACACAATATCTTTTTTGGGGTGACTTTTGGGTCAGGGTACCAGGAATGGCATCTGGAAAAAATGCCTCTCATGTAGCTGGCTCACTGCATCTGGATTGGGAGCTTCTGGATACAAAAGGCCTGCGATAATCTCTTCCTGAAATTTTAGGAAGAATCCACTTCTTCCTGATGCTTTGCATAGTTCAAAAGCCATGAACATGGCCAACTGGAATAAATATACAGACACTTTCTTGTACCAGCATCTAGCCTTATGGGAAATTAAGTCCACCTGTCTTATGTTAAGGTTGTAGTCGTGGGCACAGAGGGGCTTCTCAACAACACCAGTCACAGTTGCAGTTTGGAATGTTGTGTCTGTGTGAAGGGAAGACAGGATGAAAACATTCCATTTGTCCTTCCACTTCACTTCAAGCAATTCATTCATTTTTAAGCAGGCTCTCTGAGTGAGGGGTTTTACAAGGCGTTGGGGAAGCCCTGGCAATTAGGTCGCACTATGCCACAGCAGCCAATTATTAATTGATAAAGGTTTCTAAAAGGTGGCATACTTGTATAAAAATTGTCCATGTACAAATGGTACCCTTTACAGAACAAGGGAGACACCAAATCCCAAACAATCTTGCCACTGCTCCCTATGTAGTCTGGGCAGTCGCAGGGCTCCACGTGACTCTCTTTTCCCTCGTAAATCAGGAAACTCCATGTATAGCCTGTTGCCCTCTCACAGAGCTTATACATTTTGACACCATATCTGGCACGCTTGCTGAGAGGAAGACACTGTTTGAAAGCAAGGTGGCCAGAAAGCTTAATGAGGGACTCATCTATGCAGACAACTTGTTGGGGCGTATATAAGGCTGCAAGTTTTTGGTTCAAGTGATTTACAAGGGGTCAAATTTTGTGGAGCCGATCATATTCAGGATCAACCCAAGGATGACTGTTCATTGTCAGTGAAATGCATAAATTGCATTATGTTCTCATATCTACCCCTGGCCATGGCAGCAGAGAACACCTGCATATGATAAATTGGGTCTGTGGAACAATAGGACCGCGACTCATTCTTTTTAGTAATGCACATGTTGAGGGTTGGGCCCAGACAAATCTTAAAATTCAGAAACTGCGATACATTTCTATGCAATTGGTCTGGCAAGGTTCTAATTTGAGTTTGTGGCAATAAATTGATTGCCATATAAATTGCTTTGGTCCACAATCGATCTGTACAGATCTTCCATGAAAAACAGCTCCATAAAACCCAGGGGAGTTAAATCTGCTGTTTCCACCTGAATTCCAGTTTGAGCAGTGAATGAGGGAAGTATGGGTGCTGCAGAATCTGTGGGTTCCCAATCAGGACATGCAAGTGCAGCAGGAAGGGCACTATGGGTTCTAGGGACCTTTGGTTGAATTCTTGGTGGCTGTGGGACACTATTTGTGCTAGCCACCGCACCAGCTTAAACTGCACTTATGGGACTTGGCACGTCACCAAGTGTTACTGCAGTGCTGGTATGTCTACAACCAGGATGTGCTAGGCCACTGGTGCTCACCAGTTAACCAGAAGGTAGAGTGGCACTAGTATTGGCACTCTGCAACATACGAGAATCATCATGCGATTGTACCATTTCAGCAACTGGGGTACGGGGTCAGATATGCCTGACCTTAGCAGGGACCTCTACTCTGTTGTCAGAGTTATCTGTCAGGGTGCCGCTGCTCTCTACAGGTTTGTATACTGAGATGACAGTGACAGTGATTCTGACAGTGAGGACTCCCCATTGTTCTCATCTGTCATGCTCAGTATCCTGTAGACCTCTTCACTGGTGTACCTTTCGTTTGACAATTTGGCCACTAAATTTATAGGTATCTAGTGAAACTAGGTAAAAAAAGCACCTGGCTGTCAAGGACTGTTTGAACTGCTACAAATAAAATTTACCTAGCGCTAGCAGTGATCTGGCCTGATTCTGCTAATGCTGCTGTTTTCTGTACTGTGTATCACAGAAGTGACAGTGATCTACTGACAATGCACTTGCTGGTGGGTGGCAGAGGCGCTAAGCTCAGGTGCTGGCAGGTGTCGAGGCTGATCCTGCTAACGCTGCATTTTTGGGAACACTATACTATTGGGGATGCTAGTATAGCTCTGATCTGTTCAAACATATTGATCCGTTTAGACACTATACTAGTAATGGAAGTGTATTGTGTGTCTGTGTGAGTGTTACTGGCAATCAAAGGGTTAAAATATATTAGTGAATATGTGGCAGGCAAACTGACGCTGTCTGGGATTGACACTGATGCTAACGCTATCTGGCGTCACCCAAGACACTAATACAGCGATCAGAAAAAAGATCTGTACACTGTACTAATGATACTGTGACAGGGCAGTGAAAGGGTTAACTGGAGGGCGATCGGGGGGTTAAATTTTATTACGGAATATGTGGCGGGTACCCTGATGCTATCTGGGACTGATAGACAATAGATAGACAATACAGTGATCAGCAAAAAATAAGTTCACTGTACCTAATGACACTGTGACAGGGAGTGAATGGGTTAACTGGGGGGGGGGGGGGGCGATCAGAGGGTTAAATGTGCCTATCTATGTCATGTCTGATGTTCTCTCTTCTCCCACTGGATCCAAAAAGGACTCCAGGAGAGAAGATGGCATAATTTCCTGTGTCTGTGTATTGTAAACACAGGCGGTTCTGTGCTTTGTCAGAACCGATAAGCAGGTCCATAAATGATTGGCCTGAAGCGGTTAACTGATCAGTGCTGGATCAAATCACAGCACCCCCATGCCAGCGGATGCATGCGCACGTGGCCCCCACTTGCCGCCCTGTAGCAGTAAATGTGCTATATGGTGGTTGGCAACTGCTTAATGACATGTTAATATCACTTGTAGTTATACTGTATATACAGCCAATGACATTCAACAATTTCAGACCTTTGTCAGAGCAGCACCCACAATAATAGGCATCTGCAGCTAGCCATCCACTTCTGAATTTAAAATTCTGGGTTGGCAGGGTTCCATCTCCCTTCCAAACCTTTGTCAGAGCAGCAGCAGCAAGAACGAACCATCTGCTTTGCAGAACAAAGTCTCCCAGTACTGACACAGCTTCCAGCTGTCCCTGATTTCCAGGGACTGGCTCTGATTTGGAACAAAGTCCTTCTGTCCTTCCTCCTCATTTGTCCCTCATTTTGGTCTAATCTATATAGTTGTATTTATGCACTAATTATCTTTCAAAACATTTCTCAGTGCTAAACCATCCAATTTCTAAATCTCTGCATTTGTATTTCTCAAAAGCCAGTATAAAGGAATAATAGTGGTAAAAAAAGCACTTGTGGGTTTAACCACTTGCTGACCGCCGATCGGCATCTGACGGTGACAGAGTGGCTCTCCTGCGCAAAACGCTGTCATCTGAGGGCGGCTGCGAGATCGCGCACAGTGAGCGCGCGCGCGCCGCCGGAGGCGCGCCCGCGTGCTCACTGTGTCCGGGGAGGGCCAGGGAGCGGGTGCGGCAGATTCGATCTCCGCCGGCCACCTGCGATGCCCCCCTCGGAGTGAAAGAACGGAGGTCCGTGTAAGTAAACACGGACCTCCGTTCTGTGAGGGGGGAATTGCAGATCGCCGCCATTACTAGTAAAAAAAAATAAATAAATAAAAACCCCAGAAATTAATTCTCATCGTCTGTAAACGCGACCACTTTTGCGCAAACCAATCAATAAACGCCGATTGCGATTTTTTTTATCACAAATACGAGGAAGAATATAAATCGGGCAAAACCGATGAAAAAAATGTTTTTTTATATTTTTTTTTTTGGATTTGTATTTTAGCAAAAAGTAAGTAAATTGTTTTTTTTTTTTGCAAAATTGTCGCTCTTCTTTTGTTTATAGCGGCGATCAGAATTGACGCAGCGGTGATCAAATAGCACCAAAAGAAAGCTCTATTTGTGGGAAAAAAAGGATGCAAATTTCGTTTGGGTACAACGTCGCATGACCGTGCAATTTTCAGTTAAAGCGACGCAGTGCCGAATCGCAAAAAGGGCTCTGGTCCTAAAGGGGGAAATCCTTCTGGGGCTGAAGTGGTTAACAAATCCTTTTTTTGTAGTTGTAGCACTCTCTAGATTGCTAGGTGTGAGTGAGTAGGATTTTTGGATAGAATAGGTAAATTTAGGCAGGCCTGGCTACCAGCAAGGCCTGTTTGCTTTGATCTAGGTTGGGAGTGACTCAGGCAGAGCAGGATGACTCACAGGCAGCATCACCAAGACCTCCCACTTCTTTCCAGAATGTTATAGTGGCTTCTCGATAGGAAGGAGGAGGGGTGTGGCGGAACTGCCTGGGGTATTCTGAGGAGCCCTGACCAATCCCCAACTTGCATTGTGTTATGTATTAGTGTG
Organism: Glandirana rugosa; assembly: GCA_018402905.1. Lineage (NCBI taxonomy): Eukaryota > Metazoa > Chordata > Amphibia > Anura > Ranidae > Glandirana > Glandirana rugosa. The sequence continues at coordinate 34,904 of BLSH010527928.1, forward strand.
TTATACTGCTCTCCATCAAGTAGGGGGAAGCATTGTAAGTATGTTAAAGTATTTATTGTTCTGGTATAGCTATGATCTTGAGCATCTATGGTTTCAGTATGCTGTGTTGGAGATAAGTAAAAGAAGTCCTGTCGAATGTCTGTCCGTGTCGATGGTTCAAATACATTTTAAATATACAAAACTGGCAAGAAGGATGGGATTCCAGTGAGTGGACACTGCAGAAACACATGAAAACAGTTGAGTGAAGAATCATAACTTATGTTTTAGAGACACAACTACAGTATAAATATCTCTAGCATGGCTTCTCTGGGATACATGGAGGAATTTAATGTGGCTAATCCATCCTCATGGGACTCTTATACTGACAGGTAGGGATGAGCCGAACACCCCCGGTTCGGTTCGCACCAGAACATGCAAACAGGCAAAAAGTTTGCAAAAAAATCAAAAGTGCTCATTTTAAAGACTTATATGTAATGTTATTGCCCTAAAAAGTGTATGGGGACCCGGGTCACGCCTTAGGGGACATGTATCAATGAAGAAAAAAGATTTTACATCAATTGTTTTTTTCAGTAGCAGTGATTTTAATAATGCTTAAAGTAAAAAAAACTCCTTTAAATATCGTGCCTGGGGGGTCCCCTTAGTCCGCCTGTAAAAGGGTGGTCCCCTTAGTCTGCCTGTAAAAGGGTGCACCTCTATGATGTTTAGAACAAAGCCAGAGCAAAATGATATTTCCAAAGGAAAAATTGTAATTTATTATCGCGGCTGTAATGTATTGCCGGTTCCCGGCAATATAGAAAAAATCACTGAAAAAGCATTGCATTTACCACCCAAACCCCTCCCAGTCCATACCAGGCCCCTCAGGTCAGGTATGTATTTTAAGGGGAACCCCACCCAAAATAAAACAATTTGCATAGGGGTGCCCCCCAAAGTCCGTACCAGGCCCTTCAGGTCTGGTATGGATTTTAAGGGGAACCCCGTGCCAAAATGTAATAACAAATGATATGAGGCCCCCTCCAAAGTCCATACCAGGCCCTTCATGTCTGGTATGGATTTTAAGGGGAACCCCATGCCAAATTTAAAAAAAATGGTGTGGGGTCCCCCCCAAAGTCCAAACCAGACCTTTATCTGTGCACGCAGCCCTGGCATGGCAGTAGGGGGTGGGGACGAGCGAGCCCCCCCCTCCGGACCATAAAGCACCTTGTCCCCATATTGATGGGGAGAAGGGCCTCATCCCCACAACCCTTGCCGGTGGTTGTGGGTGTCTGCAGGCGGGGGGGATTACTAGAATCTGGAAGTCCCCTTTATTAAGGGGGCCCCCAGATCCTGACCCCTCTATCTGAATAGGTGTGGGGTACATTGTACCCCTACCCATTCACCAAAAAAGGAGTAAAGTGTTAAAAAGAACAAGAGGCAGTTTTTGACAAGTCCTTTATTGTGTAAAATGGCTCTTCTTCTTACTTCTTTCTTCCTCCATCTTCTTCTGCCCTGGTCCTCTCTTCGTCTTCAATCTTTATCTTCCACCGTCGCCGCTCTCCCGCTGCCGCAGCCGTGCTGTCCACTCCAGAGGCGTCTCCCAGAATGGGCTGTCTTCAGTTTGACATTTCTTTTATAAGAAGGGGCGGGGCGACCCGGTGATGTAAATGGGTGACCCACCCCTCTGATGGCGAATGACATCAGAAGGGGCGGGTCACTCATTTACTTCACTAGGTGGCCCCGCCCTTACCTATAAAATAACTGTCAGACTGCAGACTGCCCATTCTAGGAGATACCTCCAGATGACAGAGCTGCGGCAGTGGGTGCGGTGAAACAAGAAGGAAGAAGATGAAGACTGAAGATGAAGAGAGATAGCAAAAAGACCGAAAGAAGAAGCAGAAGACCAGAAGAAGGATCAGGGCAGGAGAAGATGGAGGAAGAAAGAAGAAGAGCTATTTTACATAATAAAGGACTTGTCAAAAACTGCCTCTGTTTTGGTGAATGGGTAGGGGTACAATGTACTCCATAGGCATGTGGTATGGTTCGGGGGGGGGGTGCTCGCTCATCCCCACCAGCTCCTGCCATGCCAGGAGGGCTGGGTGCTCAGATAAGGGTCTGGTTTGGATTTTGGGGGGGACCCCACACCATTTTTTTTAAATTTTGGTATGGGGTTCCCCTTAAATTCAATACCAGACCTGAAGGGCCTGGTACAGACTTTGGAGGGGACCCCCACATAATTTTTTTTAAATTTTGGTGCGGGGTTCCCCTTAAAATCCATACCAGACCTGAAGGGTCTGGTACGAAAAGAAAAGTGCCACTGAGAAGGGCCTGGTAAGGACTTTGGGGGGACCCCCACGCAGTTTTTGTTTTAAAATTTGGGGCGGGGTTCCCCTTAAAATCCATACCAGACCTGAAGGGCCTGGTACGGACTTTGGGGGGGGGGGGGGGGCTCCTACGCAATTTTTTTTATTTTGGACGGGGTTCCCCTTAAAATACATAGCAGACCTGAAGGGTCTGTTACAGACTTTGGGGGGAACTCAAGCAATTTTCTTTTTGAAAATTGTGATATGCCCCAGTCAAAAAGGTGCTGAAAAATTAGGCCTTGGGTGTTGGCGGTGCCAGAACACTGTAACCCCTTGCAGTTACTCTTGTTGAGTGCAGGAACGGGCCCTGCTGTTGTAAATTAGTTTAACCACTTAACACGAATCGCTGTTTATAATTGGTGGCTGCTTTAAGTGGAAGTATCGGGGTATAGTCTGCAGCTACAGAGCTAGAGCTGGCTATCCGGTAATAACAGCCTATCCGGCTCGGAAGCCGCTCGGTCGTTATCCCAGGCAGTGGGAGGGGACATCCCCCCCTCCTGCCACCGTCTGCCGCTCTGATCGAGCATGTCCACCGGCTGTGTGGAATCCCTGTGGACTCCTGAGTACATTTCCGGTAGCAACGTTACAACGTCACTTCCGGCTTACTCGTCGGGTAACGGCACCGGTTTTAAAAAAATTACAGTATTCAGAATCACTGTTTTTGGGGATCTGAATACTGTGAAGTGTAAAGGAGGGATGGGGGGTCTTTTAGACACCCCCATCCCTCCATAAAGAGTACCTGTCACCATATATTACTATCACAAAATATGTTTACATTCCTTGCGATAGCAATAAAAGTGATCAGATTTTTTTTTTAAAAAAGGAACAGTGTTAAAATAAAAAATTAAATAAAATAAATAGTTACATAGTTACATAGTAAACGAGGCTGAAAAAAAAAACAAGTCCATCAAGTCCAACCAATGTGTGTGTTTTTAATATCAGTATTAAAATGTATACCCTGCAAAGTTGTGGTCCCTTAAGTGTGCATCTAATAGTTTTTTTACATTTTCTAGACTCCCAGCAGAGACTACTGCTTGTGGAAGAGAATTCCACATCCTTACTGCTCTCACCGTAAAGAACCCTTTACGCTTTTTAAGTCTAAACCGCGTTTCTTTCATTTTTAGTGAATGGCTGCGTGTCTTTGTGTGCTCCCTTGCCCAGAATAGTTTTGTACCTACTGTGTGGTCACCAGTACAGTATTTGTACATTGAAATCATATTCCCTCTCAAGCGTCTCTTCTCCAGAGAGAATAAGTTCAGTGCTTGTAATCTTTCCTCATAACTTAGGTCCTCCAATCCCTTAAGCTTTGTGGCCCTTCTCTGAACCCTTTC
>BLSH010527928.1:53497-70134 GCA_018402905.1 Glandirana rugosa
AAATCACATCCCTCCACATGATTACCCCTTAAAAGACTTTAAAGGTATAAAGTCACCATGTATCGTTCGTGGGAATTGAAGGTGTTGAAAAAACAACATCAGATGGTTGACCTATAGTGTCCCACGATAACTTCTACGTAACACTCATCTCAACTCGCTTGAAGATCTTCAGGCCCAAGACGACCAAGCCGTCTTGAAGCTCTGTTTCAGGCCCAAGCCCAGGCCTGTCTTGGGCTTGAAACATGGCCTGGGGTTTGGGGTAACTTTAGTTACCTCTGGGCCTGAAAATCCATGTTTTCACGAAATTTTATCAGGACCTTCCAGGATCTCCAGACGTTTTCCTTGCTTTACACCAGATGATTTTAGAACAGTTCTATGGCCTCTAATGTTAATTAATACTTTTCAGACCCATTTTGAAGATGATCTCCATTTTTGCATTTTTTATGTTTTTATTTATTTAAAAATGTTTAAAGTTATTTCCCTGTCCCCATTTCTTTGTAGGTCACTTGTCCCACCCTTACCCACATTTCGTTCCTTTTGCAGACCTCTAGGACCTTCCAGGACTATTTTAAAGCACTTTTGTACCTAAAAGTCCGGGTCTCCATTGATTTCAATGGGGTTTGGGGTCCGGTACAAAGTTCGGGTTCTGTCCGGACCCGAACCCGGACTTTGTCTCGAAGTTCTGCCGAACCAGCAGAACCCGGACTTCTAGAAGTTCGCTCAACTCTACTCACAATGCATCTTCAATAGCACCCTGTGATATCCAGTTGGTAGACTACAACAAAAAAGTTGTGGAAGTTAAGGGTGCTTGCTATGTACCACTGAAATATGGAAATTTCAGAAAATTCCCCATTAGTACACCTCCCTACACTAAACACTAAACATTTATTACATTTGTGAAATGCCTTACAATTGATGATGCACTATGTATTCTTCAATATTAGCTCTGTTAGAAGAGTTATTGCATGATATCCTCTTCTTTCTGTTTAGACTACATTTCCCATCAGCCATTGCACATTTCAATGAATGTGGGAGGTACACTAGCCTGTACATGTAAATGTGAACAAGCCCACTTCAGCATTAATCACACCCCTCATTCTGCAGGCCCACTAACCAGTGACAAACAGCATGTCTGTTCTCTCCTCTCCAGACACAACAGGAGATAAACATATTGCCCTCACATGCTTTCTGTAATCATTACTGATCTGTACACACATCCCATAATCATATATTATACACACTGTACTCTACTGTAATTCCCAGCCGTACCACAGAAAGAAAGAGCTGTGATGTTTTATATCAGCGTGTGACATAAGTAAATGTCAGCATGAGAAAAACACAAAAAAGTGCAGCCCTAACTTACTAATCAATAACACAATAATGGTGGAACTCTCTAATGTATGGAAATCTCAAAAGACTTCAATATTACTAGTCTCTGTGATATGTAACATCACATATAATGCACATCACACTAAAAAAAAAAAAAAAGACATACAAATGAAACTTTGTAGGGATGGTGGAAACCACTCCTACAGATGTATGGAAGGGTACGGTGTCAGTAACCAGTGCAGCCCCATCAGTGCCCATCAGTGTGATCACACAGTTCCACTTATCAGTGCCCATCAGGGCGGTCACACCAGTGCCATTTATCAGTGCCCATCAGTGCGGTCACACAGTTCCACTTATCAGTGCCCATCAGCGCAGCCACATAGTGCCCGCCAGTGCCCATCAGTGCGATGACCCAGTGCCCAGCAGTGCAGTGACAGAGTGCCCACCAGTGCTGTGTATCAGTGCCCATCAGTTCAGTGACACCGTGCTCACCAGTGCCGCTTATCAGTGCAGTGACACCATGCCCACTAGTGCCGCTTATCAGTGCGGTGACACCGTGCGAAACAGTGCTGCTTATCAGTGCCCATCAGTGCTGTGACACTGTGCTCACCAGTGCCTTTTATCAGTGCAGTGACACCATGCACACTATTGCAGCTTAGCAGTGCAGTGACACCTTGCCCACTAGTGCCGCTTATCAATGCAGTGACACAGTGCCCACTAGTGCCGCTTATCAGTGCGATGACACCATGCCCAGCAGTGCTGCTTATCAGTACCCATCAGTGCGGTGACACCGTGCCCACCAGTGCCGTTTATCAGTGCGGAGACACCATGCCCACTAGTGCCGCTTATCAGTGCGGTGACACCGTGCCCACCAGTGCTGCTTATCAGTGCCCATTGTTGCCATGACACGTGCCCACCAGTGCCGTTTATCAGTGCGGTGACACCGTGCCCAATAGTACCGCTTATCAGTGCAGTGACACCGTGCCTACCAGTGCTGCTTATCAGTGCCCACCAGTGTGGTGACACCATGCCCCCCACCAGTGCCTCTTCTCAGTGCCCATCAGTATGGTGACACAATGCCCTCCCACCAGTGCCTCTTATCAGTACCCATCAGTGCGGTGACACCATGCCCCCAACCAGTGCCTCTTATCAGTGCCCATCAGTGTGGTGACACCATGCCCCTCCACCAGTGCCTCTTATCAGTCCCCATCAGTGCAGTGATTCCATGCCCCCCACCAGTGCCTCTTATCAGTGCCCATCAGTGCTTTGACACCTTGCCCCTTCACCAGTGCCTCTTATCAGTGCCCATCAGTGCAGTGACACCATGCCCCCACCAGTGCTTCTTATCAGTGCTCATCAGTGTGGTGACACCATGCCCCCACCAATGCCTCTTATCAGTGCCCATCAGTGCGGTGACACCATGCCCCTCCACCAGTGCCTCTTATCAGTGCCCATCAGTGCGGTGACACCATGCCCCTCCACCAGTGCCTATTATCAGTGCCCATCAGTTCAGTAACCCCCCACCAGTGCCTCTTATCAGTGCCCATCAGTGTGGTAACCCCCAACCAGTGCTTCTTAACAGTGCAGTGACACCATGCCCCACAGCAGTGCCTCTAATCAGTGCCTGTCAGTGCAGTGACACCATGCCCCTCCACCAGTGCCTCTTATCAGTGCCTATCAGTGCGGTGACCCCATGCTTCCCACCAGTGCCTCTTATCAGTGCCCATCAGTATGGTGACACAATGCCCTCCCACCAGTGCCTCTTATCAGTACCCATCAGTGCGGTGACACCATGCCCCCAACCAGTGCCTCTTATCAGTGCCCATCAGTGTGGTGACACCATGCCCCTCCACCAGTGCCTCTTATCAGTCCCCATCAGTGCAGTGATTCCATGCCCCCCACCAGTGCCTCTTATCAGTGCCCATCAGTGCTTTGACACCTTGCCCCTTCACCAGTGCCTCTTATCAGTGCCCATCAGTGCAGTGACACCATGCCCCCACCAGTGCTTCTTATCAGTGCTCATCAGTGTGGTGACACCATGCCCCCACCAATGCCTCTTATCAGTGCCCATCAGTGCGGTGACACCATGCCCCTCCACCAGTGCCTCTTATCAGTGCCCATCAGTGCGGTGACACCATGCCCCTCCACCAGTGCCTATTATCAGTGCCCATCAGTTCAGTAACCCCCCACCAGTGCCTCTTATCAGTGCCCATCAGTGTGGTAACCCCCAACCAGTGCTTCTTAACAGTGCAGTGACACCATGCCCCACAGCAGTGCCTCTAATCAGTGCCTGTCAGTGCAGTGACACCATGCCCCTCCACCAGTGCCTCTTATCAGTGCCTATCAGTGCGGTGACCCCATGCTTCCCACCAGTGCCTCTTATCAGTGCCCATCAGTATGGTGACACAATGCCCTCCCACCAGTGCCTCTTATCAGTACCCATCAGTGCGGTGACACCATGCCCCCAACCAGTGCCTCTTATCAGTGCCCATCAGTGTGGTGACACCATGCCCCTCCACCAGTGCCTCTTATCAGTGCCTATCAGTGCGGTGACCCCATGCTTCCCACCAGTGCCTCTTATCAGTGCCCATCAGTGTGGTGACACCATGCCCATCCACCAGTGCCTCTTATCAGTGCCCATTAGTGCAGTGACACCATGCCCCCCACCAGTGCCTCTTATCAGTGCCCATCAGCGCGGTGACACCATGCCCCTCCACCAGTACCTCTTATCAGTGCCCACAGTGCGGTAACCCCCACCAGTGCCTTTTATCAGTGCCCATCAGTGTGGTAACCCCCCACCAGTGCCTCTTATCAGTGCGGTGACACCATGTCCCCCACCAGTGCCTCTTATCAGTGCCCATTAGTGCGGTGACACCATGTGCCGCACCAGTGCCTCTTATCAGTGCCCATTAGTGCGGTGACACCATGCCCCCCACCAATGCCTCTTATCAGTACCCATCAGTGCGGTGACACCATGCCCTTCCACCAGTGCCTCTTACCAGTGCCCATCAGTGTGGTGACACCATGCCCCTCCACCAGTGCCTCTTATCAATGCCCATCAGTGCCCATCAGTGAGGTGACACCATTCCCCTCCACCAGTGCCTCTTATCAGTGCCCACAGTGCAGTAACCTCCACCAGTGCCTCTTATCAGTGCCCATCATTGTGGTAACCCCCCACCAGTGCCTCTTATCAGTGCCCACCAGTGCGGTAATCCCCAACCAGTGCCTCTTATCAGTGCTGTGACACCATGCCCCCCACCAATGCCTCTTCTCAGTGCCCATCAGTGCAGTGACACCATGTGCCGAACCAGTGCCTCTTATGAGTGCCCATCAGTGCGGTGACACCATGCCCTTTCACCAGTGGCTCTTATCAGTGCCCATCAGTATGGTGACACCATGCCCCCCACCAGTGCTTCTTATCAGGGCCCATCAGTGTGGTGACACCATGCCCCCTGTGATGGTATCATGCGTGAGATCCACGCAAGGTAATGATACCAGGCCTAAGCGACACTGACTCCATCTTGGAAGGGAAGCTAGGTAGATAATTATGTTTTTCTCTCTCTCCTTCTAACATGGCTGCTAGAACATCTGGTCCCTTTTTCCAACCCCCTATGGAATGCAGAGGGTCAATTTAAAAAGAGCAGATACTCTGATTACGGTTTATGGCCAGGAAAGCTCTGTCCCCTTATCTTGAACCAACATACAGGGCCATGCTGTTGGCCCATAAATTACCCTGGCAGGTCTGCCCTGTGCGTGACTCTTTCTCGCTGCTTAAACTTACATGAAAACTTACATACGGTCATAACTTCGGCTATGGGTACGCCATAGTGATGAACATGACATATTTGAATGTAGAATTTCGGTCTGGATAATTCAAGTGTAAACGTCTACCCTTTGTCATCCACGGAAGGATAGAATTAGTCCATTCCCTTCCCAGGGTCCTATAAGGTTTTAGACTTCTCATGTTTGGAGTCAAATGAAAGCTTATTGCAAGCTGAGATTAAATTCCATTCTACAAAATATGTAACATAATCCGGTAACAAGTTATGATCCATGCATGATCATGCAGCTGTATCTCCGCGGTCCGCCCTGGACATTGTCTAAGGAAACTCCCTCTCTTCTATGAATGGCCAGAAGAGGTATGGCCCCACCCCTGGTGGTCCAGAGAAAAGAGACTGTGGCCATCAGACAGGAGTTCCACCTTAACATCAACCATCAGGGAACCAGGAGATCTTCTTCAAACACTGATTAGGCAAAGACATTTAAAAGGCAAGGTATCTTTCAATCTGTTCTCTTTCGCTGTACATTTGTCTCACCTTTTACTTTTATTTTTCTGTAAATATTTTATTGCACCTAATGCTTGACCTTTTCATTTATTAAACCTTATTGTGAAAAGTGTTAATTCTGTCTCTAAAGCTCTTAACGCAACTATCACGAATCTGTTCCTTCGAAGAGCGCTACTGTCTTTTAGAATAACCCATCTGAATATACCTGTCTGCAGGTGACAGTGTGTGCACAGGCGTTGCTCTAAAATACTGGTATTGCTGATATACGGTCTTCTGGCCGGAAATTCCAGAAGTGGTGGCAGTGAAAGGGTTAATTGTTTGAATTAGCCCGGTAACAATCGCTCTCAGGCGGCTGACACTTAGACGGTGGTCCCGCAAACTGGGAAATCTTTGTGCTGAAAGCAGCTGAGAGTGGCATTGTTACGTTGGTGACAAGTGCGGTATTGGATCAGGGGGGTCCTCGGTCGCCGATCGGTGAGGAGGGCAGCGATCTGATACCCGCGTTCGTCACACCCCCCACCAATGCCTCTTATCGGTGCCCATCAGTGCGGTGACACCATGGCCCTCTACCAGGGCCCCTTACCAGTGCCCATCAGTGCAGTGACATAATGCCCCTCCACCAGTGCCTCTTATCAGTGCCCATCAGTTCGGTAACCCCCCCCCACTAGTGCCTCTTATCAGTGCCCATCAGTGCGGTAACCCACAACCAGTGCTGCTTATCAGTGTGGTGACACCATGCCCCCCACCAGGGCCTCTTATCAGTGCCCATCAGTGCGGTGACACCATGCTCCTCCACCAGTGCCTCTTATCAGTGCTCATCAGTGCGATGACACCATACCACCCACCAGTGCCTCTTATCAGTGCCCATCAGTGCAGTGGCACCATGCCCCCCACCAGTGCCTCTTATCAGTGCCCATCAGTGCGGCGACACCATGCCCCTCCTCCGGTGGTGCCTCTTATCAGTGCCCATCAGTGCGGTAACCCCCCACTAGTGCTTCTTATCAGTGCCCATCAGTGCGGTAACCCTCCACTCGCCCGCCGCCATCTCATCAATGATAGCAGAGATATCTGCTATTTCTGGAATTCCTGGCATGTGTGAACATCTCTCTGCTTTCCCCTACCATATTGTAATATACAATTTATCTCCAGTTACTCTACAAAATGTGATAGAGGACTTTCATGCAGTTTTTGAAGAAGGCCTTGGCATGTATAAAGGCCCTCCTGTTTCTTTCAAATTAGACCCTGCAGTAACCCCAGTTTGTATGAAACTGCGCAAAGTTGCATTAGCTCTCAGACCAAAAATTAATGCTGAGATTACATATTTTGTGGAGCAAGGTATACTTGAACCTGTAACGTGCGTACCATTAGTTCCAGTATGGAAGCCAAATGGTGACATTAGAATTTGTGCTGACTCTAAATGTACAATCAACAAAGCCACTGTTGCTGAACCCCTGCATCGTTTACTAGATAAAGATGTTCCATGGAAGTGGACTGACGTTCATTCTACAGCTTTGATTGCTGCAAAAAAAGCTGTTATATTCTGACACTCACGCTTACCGAGGCTTGCTACTGAACTGAAATCCGTGGGGAACAAAAGAGAGGGAGGGCACGACCTGGTCAACATTATTGATGGAAGAGTCCCCTGGGAAGGGGGTAGGGGCCATCACAGTCACTGCAACCTGAGTTACTGCGTGCAGCGTAACCCCCAATGCCTCCTATAAACTGAGTTGTCTGTTAGTCCTCCGAGGTAGCCGGCGTCCGGCGTCTGCACTTGGATGGCGGGACCTGGCCCTCCGAGACCTCTCTGGACGTGGAGGCGGTGGTCCGGGTATGTATTTCTCCAGGAGGGGCTCTAGCCAGACCAGGACTTCTATGACAGGCTTGTCCAGGAAGTGAAATGCCTGGGGGAGCTGGGCCGGGGTACGCAGATAGAAGGTAGATCCCTGTTTTTGAATAATGACATGGAAGGGGTGCCCCAGCGTTAGGTCGCCCCAGCTTCTCTTATGGTCTCCAGTAATGGGCGAGCCATGCCCCGCATCAACCGTGTCTGTCGGGAGACATCTATGTACACACGAACTGTAGCTCCATCAAAGTCTATGGGACCATGAGCCCAGGCCCGCTGCAAGATCTCCTCCTTTATGCAATAAAAATGGACCCTGCACAGCACGTCCCGGAGTGGTGAACTGTCAGCAGCTCCCTGTGACATGGGACAGGGGCCCTGCACTCGGTGTACCCGGTCTAGCTCTAGGTCCTCGGTGGGGGCCCATTCCAGGAGCGAGTTAAGGATGGCGGTCACAGTGGTGCGTAGGTCACTCCCCATCGTCACCTCCGGGATACCCCTTAGGCGGAGGTTGTTCCTCCTGTTTCAATTTTCCCCGTCGTCAATTTTTAAGTGAATGTCAATGAGCTGTTTTTTATGAGCAGCATTGTGTGCCTCCAGGGCGTCCAGCCGGGCGTTCACTGAAATAGACCCGCTCTCAAGGGATTCTACCATCTCCTCCACCCCATCGACCTGCTGCTTCAGAATGTGGAGCTCCTTGGATAAGGCCGACACTATGGAGGCAGCCATATCCTGCATGTCCTGACGTGTGGGGAGGTCAGCCAGCATGCCCCTTATGTCTCCCGGTTGAGTCCCAGAGGCCCTAGAGCCGATAGAGTCTGTAGGCAAATCCGGCCGGGGAAACTCTGGTGTGGGTGTGGGTATGGGGGAGGGAGGGAGGGAGATCCCTGTGGAAGTCCCACTTGCAGCCGCAATCTTCTCTGTGCCTGCCAGCGCACCGGCCTGCCCGACTCGTGGCGGCGCCATCTTGGGAGTCCCCTCCGCTGCTGGTGTCGGTGTTGTCACCGAGTGCTGCCGCAAGAAGTAGCAGGTGATCTCTGTAGTCCACAGCTCCCCGGGGTTCAGTGGCTGTTTATGCTCACCCGGCATGAGCTGTGCTGGCCTTGATCGTTTGAAAGTAGCTGAGAATATCCCAATCCGTGTCCAGACCACGCCCCCTCTATCTATCTATCTATCTATCTATCTATCTATCTATCTATCTATCTATCTATCTATCTATCTATCTATCTTTTTCACAATAATCCCTAGCTACACTAAACTGCCTGCATATCGCTTGCTAAGCTCACTATCTATCCACACTACATAGAGACGCTGTACAAACGGCTTTATATAGTGTGGGGCGTGGATTGAGGCTGCTAAGCAGTGATTGGCTAAAAGCACCCTGCCTTTAGCCAATCATATCTCTCACAGCAGAGTGCTCTGTGATTAGCCAAAGCATGCAGGTCATGTGCATGCCTTGGCCAATCAGAGGGCGGCATTTGCCTCGCCAGTGGAATGCATTATGGGGCGCGCAAAGTTCCCACATAGACGCCCTATAATGTTCGCAATGGTGCGAATGGACGAACCCCCGATGTTTGAGTCGAACCTACGTTTGACTCGAACCGGGGGCTCATCCCTACTGACAGGTTAGAATTTTTCCTGGAAGCTTATAAGGTGGCCGATGCTGTGCAGAAATAAGCAGTGTTACTGAATGTTATTGCATCTAAGACTTTTGATATTGTCTGTTCACTGATATCTCCTGCTAAACCATAAGATTGCCCATATGAGGAAATACTGGCACTGTTAAAAAAAAAACATTTTTCACCCACTGCATCTGAAACAGCGAGGTGTTTCCATTTCAACAGATGAAACCAACAACCGGGTGAGAGCATTGCAGCATATATTGCAGAACTGCGCAAGCTATCCGAAAATTGCAATTTTGGTGCCAGTTTAGAATCCTTGCTAAGGGACAGGCTGGTGTGTGGAGTACAAGATGAAGCACTGCAGAGGAGACTTCTAGCAAAACTGAAATTAACGTTAATTACTGCACAAGAGGAAGCTCTTGCATATGAGGTTGTATACCTTCATTCAAAAGAAAGTCAATCTTCCTCCAGCAAAAGATAATTCACTGGATATAAATCAAGTGGCAAAGGTAAATGTTAAATCAAAGGACTTCCCACCACACACTGATGTCGCAGTTCTATTTACAGGGAAGTGTTACAGCTGCGGCAGGAAACACAGGCATAATACATGTTGTTTTAGATATAGTTTGTCACATGTGCAAACGTAGAGGTCACATACAGACAGTCTGTCAGACAAAAGATCAGTCTACAAATGTAAATACAATACCAACAGCAGCACACTCCGTTAATGCGCCAATTGTTGTTCCGAATGTTGAAACCCGTACAGGTGTTTATTCAAATGACTATGTGAAAAGTGGAAAACTTTTCATCAGGACTGAAGAGTTACACCGAGATTGTGTTACAAGATGTTCTATGCAAAATGGAAGTAGATTCAGGGTGTGCATATTCCTTGATTTCAGAAGAAATGTTTAGCTCATTATGGCCTCACAATGCATCTTCAATAGCACCCTGTGATATCCATTTGGTAGACTACAACAAAAAAGTTGTGGAAGTTAAGGGTGCTTGCTATGTACCATTGAAATATGGAAATTTCAGAAAATTCCCCATTAGTACACCTCCCTACACTAAACACTAAACATGTATTACATTTGTGAAATTCCTTACAATTGAAGAGATATGTCCAATTTAATTTACAGAAAGCGCTCTCTCTCATTCAAATGATGCACTATGTATTCTTCAATATTAGTTCTGTTAGAAGAGTTATTGCATCATATCCTCTTCTTTCTGTTTAGACTACATTTTCCATCAGCCATTGCACATTTTAATGAATGTGGGAGGTACACTAGCCTGTACATGTAAATGTGAACAAACCCACTTCAGCATGAATCACACCCCTCATTCTGCAGGCCCACTAACCAGTGACAAACAGCATGTCTGTTCTCTCCTCTCCAGACACAACAGGAGATAAACATATTGCCCTTACATGCTTTCTGTAATCATTACTGATCTGTACACACATCCCATAAACATATATTATACACACTGTACTCTACTGTAATTCCCAGCCGAACCACAGAAATAAAGAGCTGTGATGTTTTATATCAGCGTGTGACATAAGTAATTGTCAGCATGGGAAAAACACAAAAAAGTGCAGCCCTAACTTACTAATCAATAACACAATAATGGTGGAACTCTCTAATGTATGGAAATCTAAAAAGACTTCAATATTACTAGTCTCTGTGATATGTAACATCACATATAATGCACATCACACTAAAAAAAAAGACATACAAATGAAACTTTGTAGGGATGGTGGAAACCCCTCCTACAGATGTATGGAAGGGTACGGTGTCAGTAACCAATGCAGCCTCATCAGTGCCACTTATCAGTGCCCATCAGTGTGATCACACAGTTCCACTTATCAGTGCCCATCAGGGCGGTCACACCAGTGCCATTTATCAGTGCCCATCAGTGCGGTCACACAGTTCCACTTATCAGTGCCCATCAGCGCAGTCACATAGTGCCTGCCAGTGCCCATCAGTGCGGTGACCCAGTGCCCACCAGTGCAGTGACAGAGTGACCACCAGTGCTGTGTATCAGTGCCCATCAGTTCAGTGACACCGTGCTCACCAGTGCCGCTTATCAGTGCAGTGACACCATGCCCACTAGTGCCGCTTATCAGTGCGGTGACACCGTGCGAACCCGTGCTGCTTATCAGTGCCCATCAGTGCTGTGACACAGTGCCCACCAGTGCCTTTTATCAGTGCAGTGACATTGTGCACACTATTGCAGCTTAGCAGTGCAGTGACACCTTGCCCACTAGTGCCGCTTATCAGTGCAGTGACACAGTGCCCACTAGTGCCGCTTATCAGTGCGATGACACCGTGCCCACCAGTGCTGCTTATCAGTACCCATCAGTGTGGCGACACCATGCCTACCAGTGCTGTTTATCAGTGCGGTGACACCGTGCCCACTAGTGCCGCTTATCAGTGCGGTGACACCGTGCCCACCAGTGCTGCTTATCAGTGCCCATTGTTGCCATGACACGTGCCCACCAGTGCCTTTTATCAGTGCCCATCAGTGTGGTAACCCCCTACCAGTGCCCATCAGTGCGGTGACACCATGTGCTGCACCAGTGCCTCTTATCAGTGCCCATCAGTGCGGTGACACCATACCCCTTCACCAGTGGCTCTTATCAGTGCCCATCAGTGCGGTGACACCATGCCCCCCACCAGTGCTTCTTATCAGTGCCCATCAGTGCGGTGACACCATGCCCCCCACCAATGCCTCTTATCAGTGCCCATCAGTGCGGTGACACCATGCCCTTCCACCAGTGCCTCTTACCAGTGCCCATGAGTGAAGTGACACCATGCCCCTCCACCAGTGCCTCTTATCAGTGCCCATCAGTGCGGTGACACCATGCCCCTCCACCAGTGCCTCTTATCAATGCCCATCAGTTCCCATCAGTGAGGTGACACCATGCCCCTCCACCAGTGCCTCTTATCAGTGCCCACAGTGCAGTAACCCCCACCAGTGCCTCTTATCAGTGCCCATCAGTGTGGTAACCCCCACCAGTGCCTCTTATCAGTGTCCATCAGTGCGGTAATCCCCAACCAGTGCCTCTTATCAGTGCTGTGACACCATGCCCCCCACCAGTGCCTCTTATCAGTGCCCATCCGTGCCGTGACACCATGTGCCACACCAGTGCCTCTTATGAGTGCCCATCAGTGCGGTGACACCATGCCCCTTCACCAGTGGCTCTTATCAGTGCCCATCAGTACGGTGACACCATGCCCCCCACCAATGCTTCTTATCAGTGCCCATCAGTGTGGTGACACCATGCCCCCCACCAATGCCTCTTATCGGTGCCCATCAGTGCGGGGACACCATGCCCCTCTACCAGTGCCTCTTACCATTGCCCATCAGTGCAGTGACATAATGCCCCTCCACCAGTGCCTCTTATCAGTGCCCATCAGTTTGGTAACCCCCCACTAGTGCCTCTTATCAGTGCCCATCATTGCGGTAACCCCCAACCAGTGCTGCTTATCAGTGTGGTGACACCATGCCCCCCACCAGGGCCTCTTATCAGTGCCCATCAGTGCAGTGACACCATGCTCCTCCCCCAGTGCCTCTTATCAGTGCTCATCAGTGTGATGTCACCATACCACCCACCAGTGCCTCTTATTAGTGCCCATCAGTGCAGTGACACCATACCCCCCACCAGTGCCTCTTATCAGTGCCCATCAGTGCGGCGACACCATGCCCCTCCTCCGGTGGTGCCTCTTATCAGTGCCCATCAGTGCGGTAAGCCCCACTAGTGCTTCTTATCAGTGCCCATCAGTGAGGTAACCTCCCCTCCCGCCCGCCGCCATCTCCTCAATGATAGCAGAGATCTCTGCTATTTCTGGATTCCTGGCATGTGTGAACATCTCTCTGCTTTCCCCTACCATATTGTAATATACAATTTATCTCCAGTTACTCTACAAAATGTGATAGAGGACTTTCATGCAGTTTTTGAAGAAGGCCTTGGCATGTATAAAGGCCCTCCTGTTTCTTTCAAATTAGACCCTGCAGTAACCCCAGTTTTTATGAAACTGCGCAATGTTGCATTAGCTCTCAGACCAAAAATTAATGCTGAGATTACATATTTTGTGGAGCAAGGTATACTTGAACCTGTAACGTGCATACCATTAGTTCCAGTATTGAAGCCAAATGGTGACATTAGAATTTGTGCTGACTCTAAATGTACAATCAACAAAGCCACTGTTGCTGAACCCCTGCATCGTTTACTAGATAAAGATGTTCCATGGAAGTGGACTGACGTTCATTCTACAGCTTTGATTGCTGCAAAAAAAGCTGTTATATTCTGACACTCACGCTTACCGAGGCTCGCTACTGAACTGAAATCCGTGGGGAACAAAAGAGAGGGAGGGTACGACCTGGTCAACATTATTGAGGGAAGAATCCCCTGGGAAGGGGGTAGGGGCCATCACAGTCACTGCAACCTGAGTTACTGCATGCAGCGTAACTCCCAATGCCTCCTATAAACTGAGCCTGTGCCTAATAAGCAAGAGTCTCACATCTGCGACAATAGCAACCATAGCCTCACATGTTGACTGTTAGTCCTCCGAGGTAGCCGGCATCTGGCGTCTGCACTTGGATGGTGAGACCTGGCCCTCCGAGACCTCTCTGGATGCGGGGGCGGGGGTCCAGGTATGTCTTTCTCCAGGAGGGGCTCCAGCCAGACTGGTACTTCTATGACAGGCTTGTCCAGGAAGTGAAATGCCTGGGGGAGCTGGGCCGGGGTACGCAGATAGAAGGTAGATCCCTATTTTTTAATAATGACATGGAAGGGGTGGCCCCAGCGTTAGGTCGCCCCAGCTTCTCTTATGGTCTCCAGTAATGGGCGAGCCATGCCCCGCATCAACCGTGTCTGTCGGGAGACATCTGGGTACACACGAACTGTAGCTCCATCAAAATCTATGGGACCATGAGCCCAGGCCCGCTGCAAGATCTCCTCCTTTATGCAATAAAAATGGACCCTGCACAGCACGTCCATAGTCTACGGCTCCCCGGGGTTCAGTGGCTGTTTATGCTCACCTGGCATGAGCTGTGCCGGCCTGGATCGTCTGAAAGCAGCTGAGAATGTCCCAATCCCTGCAGAGCTCTGGCGAGGAGATATTCACATTGCCATGTCCAGACCACGCCCCCCTCTATCTATCTATCTATCTATCTATCTATCTATCTATCTATCTATCTATCTATCTATCTATCTATCTATCTATCTATCTATCTTTTTCACAATGATCCCAAGCTACACTAAACTCCCTGCATGTCCTTGCTAAGCTCACTATCTATCCACACTACATAGAGACGCTGTACAAACGGCTTTATATAGTGTGGGGCGTGGATTGAGGCTGCTAAGCAGTGATTGGCTAAAAGCACCCTGCCTTTAGCCAATCATATCTCTCACAGCAGAGTGCTCTGTGATTAGCCAAAGCATGGAGGTCATGTGCATGCCTTGGCCAATCAGAGGGCGGCATTTGCCCCGCTAGTGGAATGCATTATGGGGCGCACAAAGTTCCCACAAAACGCCCTATAATGTTCGCAATGGTGCGAATGGACGAACCCCCGATGTTTGAGTCGAACCTACGTTCGACTCGAACCAGGGGATCATCCCTACTGACAGGTTAGAGTTTTTCCTGGAAGCTTATAAGGTGGTCGATGCTGTGCAGAAATGAGCAGTGTTACTGAATTTTATTGCATCTAAGACTTTTGATATTGTCTGGTTACTGATATCTCCTGCTAAACCATAAGATTGCCCATATGAGGAAATACTGGCACTGTTAAAAAAAAACATTTTTCACCCACTGCATCTGAAACAGTGAGGTGTTACCATTTCAACAGATGAAACCAACAACCGGGTGAGAGCATTGCAGCATATATTGCAGAACTGCGCAAGCTATCCGAAAATTGCAATTTTGGTGCCAGTTTAGAATCCTTGCTAAGGGACAGGCTGGTGTGTGGAGTACAAGATGAAGCACTGCAGAGGAGACTTCTAGCAAAACTGAAATTAACGTTAATTACTGCACAAGAGGAAGCTCTTGCATATGAGGTTGCATACCTTCATTCAAAAGAAAGTCAATCTTCCTCCAGCAAAGATAATTCACTGGATATAAATCAAGTGGCAAAGGTAAATGTTAAATCAAAGGACTTCCCACCACACACTGATGTCACAGTTCTTTTTACAGGGAAGTGTTACAGCTGCGGCAGGAAACACAGGCATAATACATGCTGTTTTAGAAATAGTTTGTCACATGTGCAAACGTAGAGGTCACATACAGACAGTCTGTCAGACAAAAGATCAGTCTACAAATGTGAATACAATACCAACAGCAGCACACTCCGTTAATGCGCCAATTGTTGTTCCGAATGATGAAACCCGTACAGGTGTTTATTCAAATGACTAAGTGGAAAACTTTTCATCAGGACTGAAGAGTTACACCGAGATTGTGTTACAAGATGTTCTATGCAAAATGGAAGTAGATTCAGGGTGTGCATATTCCTTGATTTCAGAAGAAACGTTTAGCTCATTATGGCCTCACAATGCATCTTCAATAGCACCCTGTGATATCCAGTTGGTAGACTACAACAAAAAAGTTGTGGAAGTTAAGGGTGCTTGCTATGTACCATTGAAATATGGAAATTTCAGAAAATTCCCCATCAGTACACCTCCCTACACTAAACATTTATTACATTTGTGAAATTCCTTACAATTGAAGAGATATGTCCAATTTAATTTACAAAAAGTGCTCTCTCTCATTCGAATGATGCACTATGTATTCTTCAATATTAGCTCTGTTAGAAGAGTTATTGCATCATATCCTCTTCTTTCTGTTTAGACTACATTTCCCATCAGCCATTGCACATTTCAATGAATGTGGGAGGTACACTAGCCTGTACATGTAAATGTGAACAAGCCTACTTGAGCATGAATCACACCCCTCATTCTGCAGGCCCACTAACCAGTGACAAACAGCATGCCTGTTCTCTCCTCTCCAGACACAACAGGAGATAAACATATTGCCCTTACATGCTTTCTGTAATCATTACTGATCTGTACACACATCCCATAATCATATATTATACACACTGTACTCTACTGTAATTCCCAGCCGAACCACAGAAATAAAGAGCTGTGATGTTTTATATCAGCGTGTGACATAAGTTAATGTCAGCATGGGAAAAACACAAAAAAGTGCAGCCCTAACTTACTAATCAATAACACAATAATGGTGGAACTCTCTAATGTATGGAAATCTCAAAAGACTTCAATATTACTAGTCTCTGTGATATGTAACATCACATATAATGCACATCACACTAAAAAAAAAGACATACAAATGAAACTTTGTAGGGATGGTGGAAACCCCTCCTACAGATGTATGGAAGGGTACGGTGTCAGTAACCAGTGCAGCCTCATCAGTGCCACTTATCAGTGCCCATCAGTGTGATCACACAGTTCCACTTATCAGTGCCCATCAGGGCAGTCACACCAGTGCCATTTATCAGTGCCCATCAGTGCGGTCACACAGTTCCACTTATCAGTGCCCATCAGCG
>BLSH010527941.1:127273-147584 GCA_018402905.1 Glandirana rugosa
ACGAACAATTGTAACCATAAAACCGACACAACAATAAACACAAACAAACGATTCACGACAACCCCACAACTTATGACTCACAACAGTTAATCGTATACATTATCTCCACCCGACAACTGGTTTAACCACGAATTAATCACAACATAAATTCTTCCCCTCGTTGAGAACATGTCAAATGAGAACTATCAACGAGAAAGGTTAACGTCGTCATGTCTTCACGTCATCCTGTTTTCACGTTATCAAAACTTGCTTGTCATCAAACTTTTGTCGTCTTCAAACCTCTGTCGGTTGAGATAAACTAATCACGGACACAAACTTAAAAAGTATTGCACTGAACTAAACCAAACATCTTTAAAGAGAGATTTACTTAAATTCAAACACAGGCACTAATCAAATAGAGTTGGCTGTCTCCAAACTTCTGCTGTTTTCAAACTACTGTTCGTTCAAAACTATTGCACTTTTGTCCTACTGCACTTCTGTACTGCTGCAATTGGAAAGAGCAACTATCAAGAGTAAACTGTACAAGAGTTGCTCCCCTTCTTAAATACAACACTAATTAAGCACCAATTTGGTCAACAGCCCACCTCTATTACATATGCTAATTGACAACACTCAGTATTCAACACCCCAACAGCACTTAGCAAACAAACACAAATAACAACACAGCCAAAATACCAATGTTAACAAGCATACAATTTAAGAAAAGCAATTTGAAATACTTTAAGGAAACTGGAAATAATTTAAACTTACTGTATCCAACTACTGTTTGTTCAAAACTATTGCACTTTTGTCCCCAGTGCAGCTAACCTTTTTATGGCCAAATGGGAGGAGGATGTCATCTATGCCCAGAGGGGCACCCGTTTGGCCCTCTGGGCCAGGTATATTGATGACATCCTCCTCCTATGGACTGGAGACCTGGCCTCCCTTGAGGACTTTATGGCTGCCCTCAATCAGAATGATAGAGGTATCATTCTGAACTATGAGAGCAGTCAAACTAACATCAGCTTTTTGGATTTGAACATAACTAATGATGGGGGAGACTAGTTACCTCCACCCATTTCAAACCTACAGACAGGAACTCATACATTCCTAGGAGCAGTTGTCATCATGTTCCATGGTTAGATGGAGTTCCTAAAAAGTCAGTTCCTCCGAGTAAGAAGGAACTGTACGTCTGTAGCTATGTTTGATGAACAAGTTAAGGTCATTATGGATAGACTTTTAGAAAAGGGTTACGACCCGGTGAAACTTCAAACCACTTTAGAACAAGTGAGAAACTTGGAGAGGAGTAACCTATTAAGGGAAAAAAATGATAACCTTCAGACTGGAAGTAAAAACTTTGATTTTACCTTCATTACTGATTACTCAATCCAACATAATACTGTAAAGCATATTGTTCGCCAACATTGGCACATTCTGCAGAGTGATCAGATACTTGCCCCTGTAATTCCTGCTAAGCCCAAAGTCGTTTTTAGAGGAGTACCCTCTTTGAAAGATAAGATCGTTCATAATGTAATCGATCCCCCTCCCAGGGTCTCCAATTCCTTTCACAATCTTACTGGTTACTCTAGGTGTGGCTGCTGCCAAGCATGCAACTTAAATATTTGCAGAAATCTCAGAACATTGGAGTTTCACTCCACGGTCACATCAAAAAGATTCCCCATCACGTCCTTGATCACTTGTAGGACCACCCACATTGTATATTTGCTACAATGTAAATGTGGCCTGCAATACGTGGGAAGAACTACTCGCACTTTACAAGAATGGTTAAATAAACATATAGCGAATATACGTAAGGGATATAAGTTTCATAGTGTCTCTAGACACTACGACTCAGTCCATCACAGGGACCCCACAGGAACCCTCTTTTTTGGGAATAGCACCTTATGTTCCCCATTGGAGGTGAAATCTAAAAGTTTGCGAGTTATCTAAACTCGAAACAAAATGGATTTATATTTTGAAAAGCAATATTCCGTGGGGACTCAATATTGACTGGGATGTTAATAGCTTCTTGAATAATTCCTAAGACCTGCCCTTTTAACATAATAATATACACCTTTCCAATGGTTTTGATACGAGGTTTAAAGACTAAATCGCAATGGGTAGATGAATTGTTTATTTTACCTTTATCTATTCATTTTTATTTTTGTTTATTTTTAATATCTATTTGTAATGTATTATCTATTGATTTTATTGCATTGTACACCTATGGTTTACCTGTTGCTATCTGGCCCGCTTTACATACTCACATTTCCTGGTAGTAAATAGATGTCCGTGGTGGTGACACGCTTCATGGTACAGATATATGTACACCATGGGGACATAGTGAGAACAAAAGGGAAGGCTTTGCATGTGGTAACAGGAACGCCCCTTTTTAATTGAACGGCCAGTCATACATGAGCCGGCTTTTTTCCAGCCCGGGTGACGTAATGGACATGTGGGCGGGACTCTGGGAGGTTCTCACACACAGTAGTGAGAAGTGGGAGACCTTGATCCAATTGCTCCCTATACTCACAGTGAGACTTGGTTTGCTTAACAGCAATGAGGCTTGTCCAGTACGATGTATCTGCATGGGGTGGGGTTTGCCATTGCTTCCACTATCATCAAAGCGAGGCTTGGTAGTGAGCTTGTCCAAGCAACACCCTCGCCCATAGAGAATCTTGAGTTGCAGAACAGGAAGTGGGAGAGTTAGTGGAGCCAGCTCTTAGTGTTTGGGCGACAGCTGCATTCCGGTACTGCTTCACCATTCAACTTTTCCTTGTGGGAGATGTGATGTTTACATGCAGTGTTTTTATTGCCTATATGTAAGTGCAGCTTTTAAATAAATGTTAAACGCTTTTATACGGATTTACACTATGTTTACCCCTTTTCTTTCCTGATTTGATGCACCTGCTTTGATGAGGGGAACGTATGGTGTACATGGTTTGGGCGGAATATTGGGAAGTTTTGTTCCAGTACTTTGGATTGAAGACATAGAGGAGTCTTTCTCACATGCTGTTTTTGACCACCCGTAATAGGTGTGTCAATGCTAGAGGGTAAGCGTACATCTTATCCGCTGGCGGTGGTTGCATTACACTTGGTATACTGCATGCCCACGGTGCTAGATATATGAAGACATCCAATAGAGTTATCTATGCTTCATCAATTACTATTCTTCATTATTTTATATGGACTCGGATATGGACTTTTGATTAATATTTCACCTGTGTATATGTTTACCAATTTCACACTTTGAGTCACTAATTTTTTCACTTTGCTGATTTAGCGTGACACAGTCGGAGAATGGCACCCTTTAGGTAGCCAGCACATCCGGCATATTAATGACTTCACAGAAGCTGATAGTACCATTAAGAATATCTTTACAGATGCATGGGACATTTTGAGGACACCGGTTGCTGTATATTTGCCTGGCGATACTTGGGTCTGGGTGTCTTTATTTTGATCCTAGCTGGAGTGCCCATATTCATTAAAATATAATGTGTCATGCCTAAAGTCTCTAAAAAAGCAATATATAAAATAGGCTGTGTCCCCATGAGGTCCCTCATTATATGTCCGGCACATCAATTTATGGGTAATGGTCCCCCCTGCGTGGGTTAGCGGTTGGACTACCTAGCACGAGCAGATATTTTTAACTCCCGCGCAGGGGGAACTAGGACCTCCGTAATGCCCCTGGACCCTTGGTGTAGAGAACACCCAGGTCTTTCATGGGTGCTGAGATCCCCAACTCAGAATATAGGAGATATACGGGAGAAGGACCCATGACTTGAATACGTGAACGAGACTTGGCAACTGTTTGGTTGTTTTTGGAGTGCGCTGGAAGATATACGGTTCGGTTACCCTATATCCAGCTGAAGAGTAGAATCTGCTCTGAGGCATGCATGCTTGAGGTTTCAAGTTCTTTTTGTGGTTTCCTTTTGAAATTTCTAAATGTTCTGTTGTGATTTTGCATTTACATGTCATGGTTGGGTGGGGGGAGCAGGGCACTCCTTCTCCCGGCTCTGTCTATCCGCGCTCCCACATAGGCCTGCGCTCACTAGCTGGTCTTAGACTGGAGAGTGTTAGAAATACATTTTCTGTGCTACCATTTGATTGCTTATAGGTGGTGTTCTTCTATAGCTACCTCTCTTTGTTTGTCTTTCTTTTCTCTTTTACCTCTCTCTGTCCTATTCCCTGCTCATACCCTTGCCACACCCCTCCTTCTCTTCTTCTCCCCCACCGTTTTCTATCCTCCCATCCCCCTGGTGCTGACAATGGACAAGATTAAAGTGTTCTCACTGAATGCTAAAGGCCTGAATGTGCCTGAAAAAAGACGCATGCTACTAAACGACCTGAAACACTCTCATGCTGACGTTGTGTTTATTCAAGAGACTCATTTTAGAAATAATGCACTCCCAATTCTCAAAAACAGATACTACCCTTTGGCTTACCACTCCACCAACCCTGCCAATAAGACCAAAGGAGTGTCTATTTTAATATTGCATCATGTCTCATGGACATGTCAAACCTCCATAAGTGACGAGCGTTACATCTTCCTGAAAGGCCTGACGTGCAGGTGACATTGGCTACCCTATATGCCCCGAACGAACATCAGGATACTTTTATCCTACGTACCCTAGAAAATCAGTGTTCGTGGAACATCACCTGATTTTGGGGGGCGATTTTAATGTTCCACTTATACCGACCAAAGATACTTGTTTGGGCCGCTCCTCTGTCCCTCTCACCTCCCGAAAGCGGATAGCACAAGCTTTGCAAGGAGATCAATGAATTGATATATGGAGATTGCAACACACGGGTGAGCGAGACTATTCGTTTTACTCCTCGCCACATAAATTATACACAAGGATAGATTATTTCCCTATTCCTCACGGTCAACTACAGGTGGTGACCCACACCTCCATTGGAAACAGGACCTGGTCTGATCATGCATCGGTAACCAACATCTCACAGTCCAAAACTCGCTATTGATGTTTAAATGAAAGCCTACTGCAGACACCGGAGGTGCTCGAAGAGGTGACCAAAGAGCTGCAACACTACTTTCATTTTTTTTTTTCACAGTATACGTTTATTGAAGTATTAACCATATACAGGAAGCGAATAGAAAGCAACATATTAAAACATATAGAGTAAAATATGTTGGCCTGGATTGCGACAATAAGTTCTAGTTATATTGTTAACAATTTCAATACAAGTGAAACCAGGTAAAATAAGAAATAAATGGTAAACAGTTGTAGTTTATTGTTTAATCAAAAGTTGAAAAGGATAAGAAAAGAGGAAGAAAGTAGAAAAGAGGTTAGGTAAAGTAACAGTATAGAGGGGTGGGGGGGGGGGGGGAATGTTGTTTGCTAGTTGGTGATTAGACGATTACTCGTAGGGAGTGAAAATGGTCGGGGGGATTCAACATTTGTTTATAAAGGTCTGAATATTTAAAAGTGATCCAGGGATTCCAGGTTTTGTGAAACTGGTCAATTCTGTCATATGCTAATGCCATTGTCTCTTCAATTGCGTGGTACTGATTTATCTCTGTGAGCCAATCCCTGGCCAATGGAGAGTAAGCAGAATTCCAGGCTCTAGGGATCAGAATTTTTGCTGCATTAATTAGGTGTCTGGTCAAGGAATTTTTATATCTCTTTATCGAATGGTTGGAGATATTAAGAAGGCAGAAAGGTGCGTCTAAGACTAGGGTAGTATTCGTGATTTTTTAAATTAAATCTTTGACTTCACTCCAGAAAGGTTCAATTTGTTTACAATTCCACCAGATATGTATTAACGAGCCTGGTTCCCTGCCATATCTCCAGCAGAGGTCTGAGTTCTGAGAACACCATTTGTGTAGCTTATCTGGTGTATTGTACCAATGGGTTAGCAGTTTGTTAGAGGTTTCTTGGAGTCTAGTACTAATTGAACATTTGTGGGCCAGGGTGCAAGCCCTCCCCCACTGGCAATCAGAGAATTTTTGGTTCATGGCTTCTTCCCATTTTTCTTTAAAAGATAGATTTCCATCATTGGTTGCTGTTTGCAGCCAAGAATATGCTAATGATGTGGGTTTTTTTTTAGTTTCCACTGCATTAAGGCATTTTTGTTCTAGTTGTGTTGGCTTTTGGGAATAAGCTGATTTGTAAGTATAGCCAGTGGGGAAAGGCACCCACCTCGCACAGGGTTTGTATCTCATTCCTAGTTTTAACATTTCCGTCATGAAAACAGTGGGTAGCTAGTAGTGGTGTATTCGAAGTGGTGTTTATTAGTGATTTATTGTTCATTCCTGGGTTGAATTCTGGATTGTTCTCAATTCTTGTTAAGGGGCCTGGGATAGAGGTGAGCTTGTGTTTGAGGGTTGCCATTTGGAAGATTTGTAAAGTGTTTCCTATTAAAGGGTGTGCTCTTATTTTCGTTGGGATATTGGATAATCCAATCCAGGGGAGAAACTTTAGGGGTAATGAAGAAGAACACTCTTCAAGAGCTGTCCAGTCTTTATTAGTGCTATGGCAATGCCAATCTATGACCCTTGTGATATGGGTAGCTATGTGATATTTTTTAAAATCAGGTAGGTTCATTCCGCCGGATTCTCTAGAGCAGGTCATGGTAGTAAATTTTATTCTGGGTTTCTTATAGGCCCAGATGAATTTCCTTTGAATATTTTGGAGTTGTTTGAAAAAAATTAGAAGTAGTTTGATGGGAAGAGCATTCATGCAATAGAGAAGCCTGGGGAGAATCACCATTTTAACAATGGCTGCCCTACCGAACCAGGAGAAATGTCCTAGATGCCATTTTTTAAGGTCTGAGTATATGTTTGTGAGGAGAGGGATATAGTTTTTTTGATAGATGTCTTTTTAGGTTTGGGGTCAGCCAGATTCCTAAATATTTGAGCTGGACTGATTCCCATTTGAAAGGGCAGGTCTCATGAGCTTGACTCAGCTTATCTTTGGGTAAAGAGATGTTTAAAGTTTCTGATTTATTATAATTAATTTTGAGATTAGAGATATAGTTAAATATCTTGAATTCCTCAAGTAGGTTCGGGACAGAAATGTGGGTTTGTGTCAAGAAAAACAGCAGGTCGTCTGCGTAAGCAGCAGTTTTGTATTCCCTGTCTAATATTTTAAAACCATGAATTGATCTGTTTTGATTGATTAATCGTATGAAAGGTTCTAAGGATAAAATAAATAGCAGGGGTGAGAGTGGGCAACCCTGTCTTGTGCCATTGTTAATTTTAATGGTGTCAGAGAAGGTGCCATTAATTTTAATTTTTGCAGTGGGGGTGCTGTAGAGGGTCGAGATCCAGGACATCATCCTGTTTTGTAGCCCGACATGTCTGCAGGTTGCGAACATGTATTCCCAATCGACTCTATCGAAGGCCTTCTCCGCGTCCGTGGACAGGAGAAGGCCCTCAATGCCATCTGAGTGTGCAATATGGATGAGGTTTAAGGCTTTTATTATATTGTCTCGAGATTCTCTACCAGGCATGAATCCAACCTGTTCAGGACCAATAATTCTTTGTAAAAGGTGTCTTAGTCTCATGGCTAGGATTTTTGCTAATAGCTTAACATCTATATTTGAAAATGAGATCGGTCGGTAGTTGGTGCATTCATTAGGGTCTTTGTTTGGCTTTGGTATGACCGTAATATGTGCTTGCAAAAAGGACTCTGGAATAGATTGTTTATTGTGTAACGAGTTCAAATTTTTAAGTAGGGGGTTTTTAAGAGTGTCCAAAAAAAGTTTGTAGCATTGGGCCGTTAGGCCATCTGGGCCTGGGCTTTTGCCGGGTTTGAGTTCTTTTTTGGCTTGAATTAGTTCTGTTTCTTGTATGGGTTTTATCTAAATTCAAGATGTCTTCTTCTGGGAGAGCAGGGAGATCGCTTTTTTGTAGAAAATCTAAGATAATATTTTGTCTGTCTCCATGTAAGTTTTTTGGTCTATGAGCTTTGGGGAGATTATATAATTTTGTTTAATACTCGTGGAATTGGGCTGCTATCTTATATGTTTTATGTTCTATGTTTCCATTATTGGCGCGGATGGAATGGATGTTTTCTAGTGTTTTAGCGTCTTTTAAAGCTCTTGCCAGAAATGTCCCTGCCTTGTTTCCATGTTCATAGTATACCCTCTTCTTAAAGAATAAAAGACGCCTGGCTCTGTTTTCAAGGGTATGTTGTAGTTCCTTCCTTGCCTCAAGTAATTCAGAGGCTGTGGAGCGACATAATGATTGTCTGTGGAGGAATTCCAGCTTTGATATAGTGGAAATTCTCCGTTCACAATCTTTTTTAAGTCTTGCTCCCCATTTTATAAATTCTCCTCGGATCACACATTTATGTGCTTCCCAGGTGATGAGAGGGGAGGTATCTTCATTGTTGTTGATTGTAAAGTAGTTTTTAAGAGAATTAGATATGTCAGATAGGATGTCTGGTTTGAGTAGGAGAGAAGGATTCAATCTCCATGTACAAGGTTTTGGTCTCAAGTCTTGAGATGTTAACGTTATGGCTATCGGGGCGTGGTCAGACAGAGATTGAAATCCAATCTTTGCTTCTGTCAGTAGGTTGAGATCCCTTTGTGTTAGGAAGATATAGTCTATTCTGGAGTGTTTATCGTGTGGTTTTGAGAAGAAAGTAAAGTCTCTATCTGATGGGTTAAGTAGTCTCCATGTATCTACAAGTGATAAAGAATTGAGTCATTTTTAAATGCTTCTTATTGTTTTATATGCAATGGAAGTCTGTCCATTTGATGTATCTTGTAATGGGTTGAGAGGAATATTAAAGTCTCCGCCCAGGATTAGCATACCCGTAGTGAACCCTTTCAATTCATCTACTAATTTTTGGCAGAAGGAAGAGTGAGATTTATTTGGAAAATAAACATTTGCTATTGTCGTGGGTTGGCCATTTAATTGTCCTTTTAGGAAAAGAAATCTGCCTTCTGGGTCAGCTTGTTGCTCTGTGACTTCAAAGTTAGAGTCTTTGCTTAATAAAATCGCAACCCTTTTAGTTTTTGCCAAGGGGTTTGAAGCATAGAATACCTTAGTAAAGTATTTGTTGTTGAGTTTCTGGTTCTTTTTTTTTTTAAAGTGCGTTTCTTGTAGTAAAACAATTTTTGGTTTGGCCCTGGGAAGTTCTGAGAGTAAGGCAGATCTCTTTTCCGGGATATTTAGGCCCCTGGTGTTGTGAGATATGATTGTAGGATAGGTTCCTAATTCGGAGTATGACATGTCTGAATAGTTGTTGTGGTTAAATAGGTAGTGAATGGGGGTGGGAATTAAGAGTTGGAAGAGAAGATAGGTTGTTGTGAGTAAGGAGATAAGGGTAGTGGGTGAGATAAAGAAGAGTAACGTTAAGATGAGTTTCCTCAAGGGAAGCTCAAAAGAGGTATTTCAATAATGTCGAATTAATACTGGGTTATTATTGCCTCAGTATTAAGTGACGTCAGTTACAGTATAGCATGTTCAAAATTTCAACAATGGGTAAGATATAACGTTTACTGACTACACTGATATGATCTTGTGGGGTTAGTGGGAGGCAGCAGACAACAGGACTATTATTACTAAAAGTACTGTGTGTGTGTGTCTCTAAAATTGGTAAGGTTTAAACTATCAGTGAGTAGACCTCCAAGTTATCAGCCCCTTGGCCTATAAAAAGTAGCAAAATAACAACTTGTACAAAACAAGAAAAATAATAAAGGAACAAATTATGGTAACTTGTACAATAGGCGAACATTGTAACGGTTAATTGAACAGTGGCCTCACCTGACGAGGATAAGAGTCTCTTAACAGAGTCCATCGAGTAGGGGGGAGAGGGTTTCTCCACCCCCCTCTAAGGCGGCTAAAAAGAGAGGTCCACGCGAGGTAGGGTAATCTTAACAGTGAAAAATGAGCAAGAAAAAAACATTTGGTGATAAAAGGCATAGTTAGGGTCCCCTGAGGGGGGAGAAGTCTTTCCCCTATCTTTCTGAAGAGGTGTATTCTGAATTAATGTTCCTTCCAAATAGTGAAGATGACTGGGGATATCTTGTGACACCTCTTTATATTATGGAAGTGCAGTCATTGCTTGGGGGTGTGTTTGTGCCACACGATTTAACAAAGAGAAAGAAGAGTGCTACATCCGTACCATTCCCCAGCAGAGGGTTAGGGAATGTGTTGTAGTTGTATGTTCAGTTTTTTCGGTGATGACATGTTTAGGAAAGTAAACTGTCCAACAAATAAGGCAATCACTTACCAGTCTTTAAGGACACTTATCTGATGTCAGCAAGGGGCTCTGAACATAAAGTTAAGCTTGGCTCTTAATCGGGGAGATTTGTCCAGCCTGTGTTAGGAAGAAAAGAGCGGTATGGAAAAACATGTTCCACATGCTCATTGAGTCTCGCTTTAGTGAGGATTTCCTCCTTAAGTGTGAAACTGGAGAGACAGCAAATTATATCTCTAGACGGGGCATTGTCAGGACCTTTAGGTCTGAGGGCTCTATGAGCTCTCTCCATTTGTATTGGTGTACCAGTGTTTCTTTCAAGTACACTGTTGAAAATTTTTTCTAGGAGGGGTTTTATTTGCTCTTGTGTGATGGATTCTGGGATGCCTCTTAGTCTGATGTTAGATCTCCTCCCTCTGTTCTCCAGGTCCTCCAAATGTCTGTTAATGTTAATAAGATGATTTGAGTGGGTCTCTGTAATTTCTTCAAGTCTATGTATTGCTTTGTCTCTCTTTCTGCCTGATCTTTCTTGGGATTTTAGTTGGTCAGACATATTTTTTAATTCTTCTTTGAGGTCTATGATGGCTGCAGTGACAGATCTTTTGATGTCGACCGCAATCTTGTTCATGTCAGCTAGTGTGAGAGGTGCGTCGGTGTTATGTGTGTCTCTCCCCCAATCGTCAGAAGCTGCCACCGAGCCCTCATTGCTGTCTTCATCGATGTGTGATGCTGCCATCTTGTCTGCTAGTAGTTTGTCTTTGTGGGGTTGTTTTGATTTGAATAAATCCGGTATCTGTCTGCTTTGTGTATATTTAATTTGTTCCAGAGGTCTCTTTGCTTTAGATAGAGATGTCCCCTTGGTTACTTTGCCCATTTCTTGCTAGAGTTAACCGTTTATATGGCCATGGGGGGTTTGGAGGCATCAGTGTATTTTAATTGTTCATCTCTAATCTCCTTGCCAGGTAGAGAGAAAAGTTACTTGGGTGGTATTTTCTTTTAGTTATTTGCCCAGTGAGACTCTAGAAAGCAGTTTTGTGTTCTGCGGGGCTTCTGGGAGGCGGTGGTTGCGAACCACGCGCGTGTCTCAGCACGTAATTTAGTCCGCGGCTTCACAAAATGGCGGCTGTGGTAGACCCCGGGTGATCAGAGCTTGATCCCTGGTTTTTAAGGGGATTATGTGCCTTGGCTGCCCTTCCGTGTGATCCGGGATGCCTTGGGGTTCCCCTCAAGGTAATCGTGAGGGACTTTCAAATGGTGGCCACTCTATTTTCCCCTCCGATCATCTGCGGCCTAGTAATGTGGGTGCCTCCGTGGGTGCTAGTTAGGGTTCTCCCGCCGGACGATGCCGGTCAATTTTGGTCTCTGCCCGATCCAGGTGTCTTAGGGAGTCTTTCTGGGTGTGAAGTGTCCCTCACCTGGCTTGGCTGGCAGAGGATTCCTTCGGATTCAGAGACTCTGAGCCAGAGCTAAGGAAGAAGACGTCCACTGCCGTTGCGTCCAAGCCACACCCCCTCGCAACACTACTTTCAAACCAACGACCAATCTAACTGTGACCTGGGTATATTATGGGAAGCTCATAAATCATTAATACGAGGGGTGCTTATTAAACACGGTGCTCGTATCAAACGAGAACCTGTTAGACAATTAACCCAATTACTAGACAAACTGCACAACATTGAATCCAGACATAAACATGCCCCTTCCTCAGCACTAGAGATGGAACTGCAGATGACATGCAAACAAGTTACAGATCTTTTACTGTATAAAGCCAAAGCAGCTCTACAACATTGTCGCAAATAGCACTATGAATCGGGGAACAAATGTGGGAAAGTACTGGCGAGGGCAATCAGAGAACAAAAGTTAGCTTCCTATGTACCAAGGATTATCACATCTACTGGTCCTCATTACCATCCCAGATCACACAGCAATTCTGGAATTACTATGCAGGTTTATATAATTTGCTAGACCAAATCCCTTCATTAACTTCTATGGAGGAATATATATCATCCTCCCTTCTTCCGTCCCTCTCTACCGAAACACGGGAAGAACTTAACTCTTCAATAACTCTAACAGAATTACAATGTGCGGTGAGCGACATGAAACCTGGTAAGGCCCCAGGCCCAGATGACTTTACCCTGCAGTATTATAAGACCTTCCTGCCGCTCTTAGGCTCCTAGATGTGTCAATTTTTCAATGCCATTGGATCAAATACTACCTTTCCACGAGACACTCTATTGGCCCATATCACAGTGATCCACAAAGAAGGAAAAGACCCTTCCTCCTGTACAAGCTACAGACCCATCTCACAATTAAATATAGATTTAAAATTGTTCACAAAAATTTTAGCCAAAAGACTAACTCAAGACTTAGTGCATTTAGACCAAGTAGGTTTTATCCCTGCGCGAGAAGCGAGGGACAACATGACCAAAGTGCTTAACCTCCTCCATGTTGCGACCTCCACCCATATGCCGTGTCTTTCTCAGCACTGATGCCGAGAAGGCATTTGACTGGGTGAGATGGAAGTTTATGCTCTCAGTACTCTGGCACATTGGTCTGAGTGGGACAATGCTCAACTGGATTACTGAGATTTACTCTAATCCCACAGCACAAGTTAAAGTAAATGGAGTTCTCTCTGATCCCTTCATAATTGGCAACGGCACGAGACAGGGGTGCCCACTATTGTCCATCCTGTTTGCCCTCTCATTGGAACCTTTTTTATGTAAGGTCCGTAGGAACCCAGATATTCAGGGACTAATAGTGGGAGATACCCAACATAAAATTTCGGCATACGCTAACAATTTATTTTTCTCCTTAGTGAATCCAGAGATCTCCCTTCCGAACCTCCTTAAAGAATTTGACACCTACAGGAACCTTTTCAATCTCAAAATAAACTTTGCCAAATCAGAGGCAATGGGCATAGCGATACCCCCTCGACTCCTGCCTTGACTACAATTGAATTTTCGGTTTTAAATGGACCGATTCGAAGCTTAATTATTTAGGCACATACATCCCGAGCAGGGTTTCCCGTACATATGAATGTAATTTTCCCCCTCTACTGACCAAAATTCGAACGCTACTAGAGAGCTGGAACACCGGCCTCCACTCTTGGTTTGGCAGGAATAATCTCATAAAAATGTGCATCCTACCGAAACTTCTGTATCTATTTCAAGCACTACCGATTAAAATACCTGCTTCCTTTTTTAAACAAGTGCAAATTCTCTTTACTAAATTTGTTTGGGCTCACAAGAAACCACGTGTCCCCCGAATGCAGTTAATTTTGCCCAAACAATATGGCGGACTTGCCCTCCCAGATGCCATTACTACCAGTTGGTACATCTGGGAAGAGTAATCGACTGGTGCCGTCATAACGACAACACACTTCGCATAAGCACTCGGACAGCCCAAAGGGCAACCCTTACAACTCAAGATTCCCCCCTTTACCCAACTTTAGGAAACCCACAATTCTCCCCAGGCCTACATACCCCAGAATTCAGGACCCTACACCACAATAAATGCAATGTGGCCTCAAAATTCTTAATAGCAGGAAGGTGGCCATTGATTGCAGCGTTAACAAAGCCTTCAGGAACCTTCTGCCTCTTGTTCTGGAGTGCCATACAAATCCACCATTTCCTACACGCTCTTCTAAACCCACAGAGTTATGACCACCAGCTAACTAGCTATGAGGAACATTGTTCAGACACAGACCCTCTCCCACATGTCCTGTCTACAACATACTCCTTGTTAATCAATCCGCATGACCAGCCTCCACTTCCCGGTCTTCAGAAATGGGAGAAAGAGTTTAATTATACCTTTACCAAAATATAATTAACTTCTCCCTCAAATCGTCAATTTGCACTAGAATTAAGGAAACCAATTTTAAAATAATGACCAGATGGTACCTAACACCCACTCAATTACACAAATTACTTCAAATCGTTGCTGGCGGTGTGGGAGAGACAGGAGGACAATGCTACACATATTTTGGTCATGCCCCAAGATAACTAGTTACTGAACAGAGATACGCTTCATCACACAAAAATTTACAGAACACAAGGTACCGGAAGACCCGGCATTTTTTCTCCAACATGTATCCCAGATACCACCAAAGAGTTACAAAAAAATTACTTGTACGCCACATACTGAATGCAGTGAAGGCCTGTATCCCTATACGTTGGAAACAACCAGACCCACCAACCATAGCACTCTGGATGCGGAAAGTAGAGGAGATTAATAGAATGGAAGACTTGGTCTTAACATCCCAAAACAAACGCAAAAAATACTCTACAACCTGGAGTCTCTGACATATATTCGCACTGTTGGATGAAGGGAAGGCCCTTTTTGAGACCTGAACCTCAGTCGTGCGGAAGCAGAACATCAGGCCACACAATATAGAACCCTCGTCAGCTTCCACTTATACCTTATTGTTAGCAGCTCTTTACCCCCCTCTTCCTTTTCTTTTCTTCTTTTTAGTCAAGCCGCATGTTGAGACCTAAGATGGAGAAAAATTGGGCAAGAAGTGACAGAGGTAGTCATATTGGTTACTGCATTATGTTCAAGCAAAACCGCTTGAAGCAGTACATCTGTCCTTCTAATTGTTTACAATATTTGTCTGAAAAGCTTGCCTGAACTGCTATTTATCTGTTTCAACCTTGATTGGGAATAATCCCACTGAATGTGTAATGCTCATCATTTCTTTCTAATAAAAATTATATTTGAAAAAAATAAAAAATAAATGGTAAGTGTTATCTATGTCTGTTTGTTTTCACCTCTGTCTGAACACCTAGACTAGTAAGCTTTTTCAAACATTGTTTTTCTATAAAACCTTTTATCTGTACTAATGCTTTGATGAGACTGATATGAACAGTATAATTAAAATAAAATTGTACTGAGAGTGTATGAGAAAAACATCAAAAAGGAGAAAAAAGGTGGTATGGCACTGCTATATGTTCAAAGGTAAACAAAGTGATTACTGTGACTGCTGCCCCCACAGAGCCTGGGAACTCCCAGGTATGTAAACAAAGGAAGGGGTTAACGTGGGTGTGGTGCTGTCATATGAATGTGTGGCTAGTGAACCAAGAAATACATATAATCTTAACACAACATAAATGTTCCAAACCAAAAGGTGAATCATGAGGAGATATACTGTAAATAATAGCAGATGTTATCAGTGTATTTTCATACAAAGAAAAGGAGTCCAAAAGTTTGGGAATAGACTGTTTGTCTGTGGAGGGGGAGGGGGGAAGGTGGAGCAAATGAATATTGGTAGGTGCGTGCTCCCCTCCCAAACCCCACTCACCAACCCTTCTGTTGCGGTTGTCCTGAGGATGAGGATGGCTTGGATCCCGGAGAATGCGGCACAGTCCAGTGGGTATCGACGGATCACATGGAAAATGGAAACTCCAATGTGTAGGATATCATGTAAGAGAGACATGAAGTAGTAGGCACTTACTATGCAAATTGAGAAGTCAGACGCTCAGACCCGGAGATTATGGTAATTGTTTCAAGTAAAACCGGAAATGCGTAGGACGCTCTCTGGCTCCGCCTTACGCGTTTCGTCAGAGACATCATCGGAGGCGGCGCCATCTTAGTGCACTCATCGGCCATTTATACTCTGCTGGTAACCAGGCAACCCGTGATCATGTGAGCAGGTGCGCCCATCTTAATGCTCCACTAGTATATTCATCATACTTCTCACCAAATTAACAATATTTATGTGACAAATTTATTCAATATGCATAAAAACCACATGTATAAAAGGAACACTTTAAAAAGTAATATATTCGAGAATGTGTTTGAAAAAATGTGTTAAAAATATATTTTTTAAAAATTAAAAGACTGAAAGGAGGGAGAAAAATAAACAAAGGGACAGGTGGAGATGCAAGTGGATAAGCAACATTAATAAGGCAAAGTGCAAGTGCTTGGGAGAGTCAGTCTGTGAAAACGTTATAGTTGAACCCAATGTTCAAATGCATTAATGGCTAAATGGATAGAATGATATGTCCAGAAAAGGTGTATTTGAGACCTGGGAATGTAATTCAGTTGAACCCCAACTCAAGAACGTAAAAAACTATTAAATAAGCAGTACAAGAAATTCGGTGAATGGAAAAAAGGGGGCGTAACACATAAATAGTCCCATATTACCATACATTTTGTTCCAAACAGATAGATATATTAAACAAGGGAATTTTGGGGGTTACCCTCCACAGTGTGGGGCTGTGAGGGTCTTAAACCATACAAGCATGCTACATCCTGAACAATAGATGTGCAATAGAAAATTTAGAAAAAATATACTTTAAAGGCATGCTAAATAAAAATAGTTTATAAGCTTTATTTGTTACACCATGGCATACATATGGCATACATATGCCTTTGACACACAATAGAAATATAAAACTTTAAAATTTGAATAACCAACAAGACGTAATTAGGATCGCACATTGGCCACCACTGATCCCCAAAGGGTTCTGGCCACTAAATAGGTGCACCAGGACCCAGGGGTTCAAGAGTAGGCTATAACAAACATTTTTCTGGGAAGCATATCGTGGAGTAGTACACTTTGTTACATTATAAGCCCAATATCAATCATTGGAACAAATTACTCTATCATTAATGATTGTAAGGTTACACCACTTTGGGTCCCAGAAACGGATACAAGAATAAAGCTCTACTAGTTCCGCACGTGCGTCGTCTGGAGCTGAATGTGATAATCTAATAAAGATAAATGCATACATGTCAGGAAACATTATATAGGCACACAATAAAACAGTCATACTGTAACAAATATATGTAGAGCGAGTCACCTACATTCATATTCATAAGTATTCATAAGAAACAATTAAACAGTAGCGCTTCCACCACGAGCATAACAAGGTCATCCAGAGGTAAAATAGTGGGTTCCCCAGGCGGAGTCCCAATCACCCCAACCAGGCAGGCATCCAGAAAAAAACCAAAGGGCCACGTCAGGAGGGTATGGGGGCCTGTGTGCAATACAAACGCCATAATAGCATAGTGATAAAGTATCTCATAGCAGTGATCAGTGTGGAGGCTATGTGTATGTTTTATACCAAAAGGGTGTAAAAAACATAAACTCCTAAATACCTGAAACTGGGTAACCACCCACAAAGAACAAGTTGGGTGATAGGCTGTATACACCAAACATCTCCTGGAGCAGGGGGTAGTATATAGAGTAATCACAGTTTAGGAGTACATCCTAGATTCTGTACATCCATTCCACTAGGTTCCCAATCCACCCACTAAGGAGTAGAATGATAAGTTGAATGTCAGTAAGATGGCCATTAGGGACTAATAAAGATCTCCATCTTGTTGTGTGTATGACTTACCAGGGACTCTGTGTCAATGAGGGCACAATCCGGTCTGCTACTGCTCTGGGCCGTGCCAGGAGACAGCCCATCCTAAATAGAGCACACTGCCCCAATCAATGGTGTCCGCCTCAGCTGACACGCCGCGGGAAGCGGCGTGTGATGTCATTGACTCGGCTTAAGCTTCCGCACATGCGCGGCGCCCACCCCCCCGGGGCCATCACGCTGGCACATACAACAGGAGGGAGCGTGCCCGCGCGGGTGAAGCAGGGGAAGTCCACAGAGGGCTCCCTCTTGTGGACAACACCCGCGCCGCAGTACCCATTCCAGCCGGCACCCGGGATAGCCAGACAGGGCGGGCAACCGCGGCGCTTTCAGCCGCATACCCTCCCACATCAACACTGGCCCAAAGGATCTGGAGGCGAGGTGAGGAAGAGGTGAGGAAGAGGGGGAGCAGGCACCACCAGGGAAACCCGCTAGTGACACCAAAGGCCTTGGAGGGAGAGCACTGCTGAAATTGATAGAGAATAAGTTATCAAAAGAATACAATACTAATAAGTACAGAATTTTTCAAACATGGAGAATGAGCAACAGAAACAAGAGCAACAGAACATTGAATACATTTAGAAAAGCATAATATATACATATTTCCCCATTGGGAAAGACATCTATGCATGATACAAGCACTTTTTTGGATATAGAGACAAATGGACAGGGGCGATAAAAGTGAGAGGCCACATGGTGGGAACCCTCCATGGGCGCCCCAGAAACAAGGAATTAAGGTCTACTTGGGAATCTGTACTTACAAAGTGTAGTTCTGATCTAATGACTCTTCTCATCAAACATTATGAGGGTGAGATGAATCCATTGGACCAGGATATAATCGATTTGGTTAGTACTCATCAATCTGTACAGACACATGAACTGTTCGAGACTAAATGGCTAGAGTTAAAAAAAACTATCTGGCAAAACTTAATAAGGATATTATCCAAAAGAAACAAAACAAATTTACCAAAGATAAAAATGCTTTTTCACTTCCGGTTCCGGCGCCAGATGGAATAGTCGCACATCGTGTCGGCTCCTGCAGCTACCCGTCAAACCAGCATAAAAAACCCGACCCAACCAACCGGAGGCACCCTCACAACACACCGGAGTGGCGGATGGAAAGATTCCTGGACAGAGGCGGCAGTAAGGGCGGCTCTTCAATTCGTTCGGCGGCTCCCGGAGAACAGGCCGCACAGCCTGTCATGGCGCACGATGCAGGGATGGAGGTAAGTGCGGAACACGCTTCCTCCTCAACCCTGCAGCTCCAGACTGACACAGAGCGTATAGCCCAGGCTGTGGTCGCCCTTCTAGAGCCGACCATAACCACATCAGTGGAGCGGGCAGTTCAGGCAGGAATAGCAGCACTACATAGAGAGCTCATGACCCAGGCCAACAGGCTCACAGAGGCAGAGGATAGGACAGCTCATGTGGAGGAGGAACTCGCGTCCACACAAAAGTCAGACCAGTAGCAAGACCACCAAATCAAAGCCATCATAGAAAAGCTCCAGGATTTAGAAAATAGATCCCGAAGGAGCAATCTACGCTTCATAGGGGTCCCAGAGACTCTTTTAGCCCAGGCCCTAAATAACTTCTGTGGGGTTAAAATTCCCGAGGCTCTAGGCCTCCCAGGGCCCTCCGTGGTAGAACGAGCGCATCGGCTGGGACGACCAACGAACGATCGCAGATCCCCACGCCCGATTATAGCCAAATACTTAAACTATGCTGAAAAGCAAATCATTCTCCAAAAATTTTGCCAGCAAAGAACCCTTGTAATTGATGGGGTAAGGATTCTGATTTTTGCTGATTACTCAGCTGAAGTAGCCAAGCAGCGCAAATCGTTCCAGACGGTGTGCTCTGCATTAGCGCAAAAACAGATGAAATTCACCTTGGCCTTTCCTGCGGTGTTAAGGATCACCTCACCGAACGGAGACCAACTATCATTCCACAACCCAGAGGAGGCTGAACATTTTATACGCACCCTGAAACCTGGTTCCTATGCTGCTGCTCTGACAAAAGATGCTCATCCATCTCGCTCCTTGTCTCAGAGAAGCCCCAGGAAAGACTCCCCCAAATGCTTCAAACAAGGAGGAGATTCAACTACCGTCACCCCTCAAAGATAATACACCAGGGGATTAGCTCTAATCCACAGTTGAGGACTAAGATCCTTATAAAGGAAAACAATTCCTACTACAAGGAATATTCCTTCTCTATACAGAATGTATCTGACATACTTGGACCCCTCAGGGAGCATCATAGTGTTTTGTTTCAGTTCTGTTTTACTATGCCTCCCCTGTTATTACTTGTATTGCACCCTAGGGGCTCATGTCCTTGTTATGCCTGAGCTGCCGGTGCCTCTGGCATTTGGTATCCATTGATGCTTACATATCTAACCTGTTTCTATGTTGACTCACTCCTGCCTCTCCATTATCTCGGCTCTTTTCCACAGGGGTACCTCCTTAGGTACTGATCATACTACATGATAATTCCTCCATTTTCCAATATTCCGACCACTTGCTGTCCAACATGGAAGTGGGGAAGCTTCTACTAACGCATGCTCCACATGGGCACTTCTATAAACCCTCAACACAGGGAATATGCTTTAAGGGGTCGAACCTGAGGCGGATAGACCATGTGGAAAAAAGCGGAGTCACGAGTGAGTAATTGTTTCTTTTCAAGTTTGTTGTGTAAGTTTTGTTTTACATTGGTTTTCTTTCCCTGGCTGCACCTCCCCTATATAACAGACCATGGCCACACGACAATTTTCCCTTTAAATCTCATAGGTCCAGTTTACTGCCG
>BLSH010527941.1:158432-169126 GCA_018402905.1 Glandirana rugosa
TAAAAAAAAAATGAAATATTTCTGAAATAACTAAAAATTTCAATGTCCTTTTTCTAAACATACGATTTCAGTCGTATATGTAAAAGTCTTTTTATTTTATTTTCATGTTGTGAAGATGATATCTATGCTGTATAGTAGGTCATGTATCCATGGAATAAGAGTATATAACGTAATTTACAACGTTCAACACGGATAACACCGCACCAGTTGTACTTTTATTTTATTTTTCTGAAAATGTATATGCTGACTTTAGCATACAAATCTTTTTCCTGTAACTTTAAAAATCAATAAAGTCTTTATAAAGTAAAAAAAAAATGTTTTTTCGGGGGATTCGCCTATCACTGGTCCTCCCTACTGCGGGGTAGGGGTCCAGTGCGGGGTGGAACACGTTTTTCTAGAAACCAGGGGGGCTCTGCCCCTCTGGGACATTGGTGTTGCGTCTGACTCTTCTTTGTCTTCAGCAGCTTCTCGCTCGTTCTGGAGACAGTCATCCTCGCAGGGATCCTCATCAGGTAGTGCACGTAAGAGAAACCTTAATGACAGAGGGCACACCTC
This sequence comes from Glandirana rugosa, assembly GCA_018402905.1. Classification (NCBI taxonomy): domain Eukaryota; kingdom Metazoa; phylum Chordata; class Amphibia; order Anura; family Ranidae; genus Glandirana; species Glandirana rugosa. The sequence continues at coordinate 158,988 of BLSH010527941.1, forward strand.
CCCCCAAACTTCCAAGCGCCGCCCTGATCACTTTCCCCCACTTAATTCCAATGTGGACCATGTTCGTGGTTCAAATCGTTCTAGCACAGATACACATTTAGGCCCAATCACGGCACAGGCACTTCAGATCATGCAGAATCAGCCCTCTGTAAGACCTAAAACTCAACAGTCTAAAATCACTTCAAAGTCATATACCAAGAATGTCACTTCTCCCTCCATGTGTTATACTCAGTCTAATACCCCTATGCACTCACAAAAATGTTTTTTTACCCAAAACCCACCAAGTAGAAGGGGCCACTCAAACTACCTTGGACCCTCACTTGACACGTCTTACAAACGGGATGTCATCATTCTAATGAGAATCCAAAGGAACTGCAGTCTAATTACAGACTTCGAAGAACAAGAAAATATACTTATTGAGAGATTTGTTGATAAGGGTTACAAAAGAAGTGAGATGGTGAAACTTAAGGAACAAATTAAAAATATGGACCGAGCATCAATTTTCCCAAAAAAATCAAAGAGAATACAAAATATGGCTGAGTTCGCCTTTCTCACTGGTTTTAACTGACAGTACAAGCAGTTGGAGGGTGTCATCAAAAAACACTGGCCCATCTTGAAGTCAGATAAAGTATTGAAAAAATTGTTGCTCTCTCAACCAAAATTTATTTACAGGAGAGCACCTAATTTGAGAACCAAACTTGTGCATAATGTAACCAACCCACCAAAAAAAGTAAGCTTGTTTCCAGAAATAAAAGTTTTTTTCAGATGCCAAAAGTGCCTACCCTGCAGAAAGAGCAAACCTCTACCTAGGAAGAAAGAAGTCTTCTCCTCCACTTCTACAGGCAGACAATACAAAATTAACCAGCTGATCACCTGCAAGAGCACACATGTAACGTATGTGATCGAGTGCCCGTGCCAATATCAGTATGTGGGCAGGACCACAAGACCCCTATGGATACGCATTAGAGAGCATAATAATAACATAAAAAAGGGGTACCCCAAACACAATCTCTCTAGGCACTTCAAGGAAGCCCACAACAAAAATCCTGCCGTCATGTCATTCTATGGGATTGATCATGTAAAAGAATATTGGCGGGGAGGTAATAGGAAAACAAAGATTTCACAGAACGAAACAAAATGGATCTATATTTTAAATTCTTTAGAACTGGATGGACTCAACATTGACATTGACTTGAATTGTTTTATCACAAATGACTAAAGTTTCTCCTCCATTCAGCTTTATTCTAGTACCTGCCCTTTTTAGTTTTTTTTAATATTTAATTACATCTCCTCATCCATTCACTTTTTTTCTTGTATAGTTACCAAATGAGCTCTCCCCTTTGCGTTTCAGTCCATCATCGGACAAATCTTTCTTCAAAAAAATGTTTTATTTTTTCTGGAATTAAAAAAAATACACCCCTCATCCATTCACATTTTTTCTTGCATAAACTATTTCGGGTTTCTACCTTTGGGGGATATAATTTCAACCATTTTTCTATCTGTTTGGAACAAAATTTATGGCAATATGGGACTATTTATGTCTTACTCTCCCTTTTTCCCTTTTTTCCATTCACCAAATTTCTTGCACTGATTATTTAATCATTTTTAATACAATCTTGAGTTGGGTTTCATCAGAATTACATTCCCAGGTCTCAAATAAACCTTTTCTGGACATATCATTCTATCCATCTAGCCATTAATGCATTTGCACATTGGGTTCAACTATAAAGTTTTCACAGACTGACTCTCCCAAGCACTTGCACTTTGCCTTATTAATGTTGCTTATCCACTTGCATCTCCACCTGTCCCTTTGTTTATTTCTCCCCCTCCTTTCAGTCTTTTAATTTTTTAAAACTATATTTTTTAACACATTTTTTCAAACACATTCTCGAATATATTACTTGTTAAAGTGTTCCTTTTATACATGAGGTTTTTATGCATATTGAATAAATTTGTCACATAAATATTGTTAATTTCGTGAGAAGTATGATGACTATACTAGTGGAGCAGCAGAGTATAAATGGCCGATGAGTACACTAAGATGGCGCCGCCTCCGATGATGTCTATGACGAAATGCGTAAGCTGGAGCCAGAGAGCGTCCTACGCACTTCCGGTTTTACTTGAAGGAAGTACCGTAATCTCCGGGTCTGAGCGTCTGACTTCTCAATTTGCATAGTAAGTGCCTACTACTTTGTGTCTCTTTTACATGGTATCCTACACATTGGAGTTTCCCTTTTCCATGTGATCCATCGATACCCATTGGACTGTGCCGCATTCTCCGGGATCAGAGCCATCCTCATCCTCAGGACAGCCGCAACAGAAGGGTTGGTGAGTGGGGTTTGGGAGGGGAGCATGCACCTACCAATATTGTGTTAAGATTATATGTATTTCTTGGTTCACTAGCCACACATTCATATGACAGTGCCACACCCACTTTAACCCCTTCCTATGAGAAAAATATCCTAGCTGCTCGGTTGCGCCTGAGGGCAAGAGGGTGTAAGAATGAATGATACAGTCTCTGATTGGACTCTTTGAGGCAGTGAAAAATTTTGGATCTGGGCCTTTTTCTACCAAACAGCTGTTCCAGTTGACCCTTGAATGAGGCCTACGTCAGGACGCTTCCCCATCTTTGATTGAAACGCAACTGTGGGCCTAGGTCACCTTGAATGATCTTGATGTGTATGAATCTGTATTTCTTAGTAATCTACTAACTGGGGATTGTAAACTTTGTAGTTTTGTGAACATTGGTTATAGTATACCTGCTACAAACCTTATTGCTAATAGTTGTGCCTTTTCTGTCAAAAAGCAGTTCCAGTTGACCCTTGAATGAGATTAGGCCAGGCTTTGTGATTGAAATGTACCTGTGGGATTGGGGCTGTGTTTCCACTAGTGCAACTCCAAAGTCACACGATTTAGAGTGTGACTGGGAGGTGCGATTTTGGTGCAACTGTGAGTGCTACTTTGATCCAAATTTACACTCTGGGTTGAAGTTGCATTGGGAGTCGCATCAGAGTACCACAGGTATCTTTTCATAGTCGCTGCAACTTTAAGTTGCATAGATTAGAACAGGAGCTATTGAAATGTAACTTGAAATGCAACTTTATATGTCTAGGGTATCATGACAAATCGGAAACAAAGACTAAATCACACTAAATGATCGTGTGTATGGGAATTGTAATTAAACCTGTGAACACTAGCTATATTGTGGCTGATGTGAACCATATTGCAAATAGTTGTGCCTCAAATAATTGATTTTGCACTCCAAGTATTCATATAGTTTCTTGATTATCCAAGTCTGATCTAATCATTCTTGAGATAACAGGAGCAGCCCTAATTTAAGCATTTCTCTTAGAATACTTCAGAAAAGTCCACGGGGGAGATTTAAAGGAGGTGGTATTGTTGTCCAAAATACCACCTCCCTAAAATCCATAAGGATCCCATTCATCCCCCCGGTAGGCACATTGTAGCCGCCATGGAAAGCGTTAGCAGTTATTTCTCGATATGTAGACCACTTCCTACAGCCCATTGTACAGAATCTTTCATCTTACATCAGAGATAGCATCCATCTACTCCAATTGTTGAGAGAATACCAATGGGAATCCTCTTACAGTTGGCTCTCTCTTGATGTAACTTCTCTGTATACATCCATACCCCACAACATCGGGCTACAGGCTGTCCAGTTTTATCTGGATCAGGATCCCGGCCTTAATCCTCGCCAGGCTCATTGTTTACTGGAGGCCATAGAATACTGCCTTACGCATAATTATTTTGAACACAATGGCGACTTCTACATCCAGACAAATGGCATAGCAATGGGAGCAAATTTTGCCCCTAGCTATGCCAATTTGACAATGGTCCACTGGGAACATTGCTACATTTGGACTAACAAACCATATGTCTCTCATGTAGTGGTTTATGGGCGGTATATTGATAATGTGGTAGTCATTTGGGATGGTCCTGAGGCCTCAATTTCTCCCTTTGTCCACTGTAACAACAACCCCATGGGCTTAAGCTTCACCTTTGTCACTGATCCACACGAGATGGCTTTCCTTGATTTGGAACTTTACCATCACGACAACCTAATTTGTGCTCAAAACTACAATAAACCAACAGCGGGCAACTCTTATTGCCACTGCCCATGATGGGTGAGAAATATCCCCAAAAGTCAGTTTTGTTGCCTCAGGCACAGCTGTACTCGCGAACAGGATTATCGCGTCCACGGTCAGCTGATGCGACAAAGGTTCATTAACAAGGGTTATCCTGATTCTCTTGTAGATGAAGCTTTCAATCATTACCTCCAGTCAGATGGTCCTAGAGACGGTGCCAGAAAACAGGATCCCAGTCCACAACCTCTGCGTATTACCACACAGTTTCACACCAAATTTAGGAGGATGGAACATATCCTCAAGAAACATTGGTCGATTCTCACCGAGGACCCCTTGCTCAAAGAGGTCATACCTGCACTACCTAAAGTGTCATATAGACGGGCAAAGAACCTAAAAGCCTGGATAGCTCCTAGCCACATCAAGCCCCCATCCCAACCTATCAGCGCCCCTTTGAGATTCTTTATCATCAAAGGAATGTATAGGTGTAAGAAACCGTTGTGCCTCATGTGTTCTCATGTTATTCATGGTTCAAAGGACTTTGTCACCAAAGGAAAAAGGTACCCTATCCCTGACTTTTTCAATTGTTCCTCCGGGTACATAGTGTATTGTCTATCTTGTCCATGCGGCCTGCTTTATGTAGGCCGCACCATTCGTACACTGAGGAAAAAGTTTGGAGAGCACTGAAACCTTGTTGAAAAAGGCTCTGACCAACATAGCGTCCCCAGACACTTTTTGGAATTTTGTGCCCAATGTACTCAAGAACTGCGTGTCTGGGTTATTGAATCCATCCCTAAGACTCTCCCCACGGCTGAACGGTACAAACTTTTGTGTGAGAGGGAAAACGTTCATATTTTTAATCTCGATACCCTTTCGCCTGGAGGTATGAATGAGAAGATAGAAATCAACACACTCCTCTGACATGGTCGGTTGTCAGTTTGTCTAGGTGTGTGTCTGTGTGTGCGGTTGCACTTACACACAGACACAAAACCAATTATAATTCTTCTTCCCTTTGGGCCCCTTTCCCATTCCCGCCCTCCCCCCCTCCTTTTCTGGTCAGTGTGCTAGTGTAGTCATGGGTCCATGGGCCAGGATTTGGTAGACCCTCTTTATTGATATACCATCATTCTACTCACTTCCGCAAAGGACAGAAACTCCAGTTTACACTTATTTTTCTTTTTCTTTTTGTGCATCTAAGAATGCACACATTTTGTCGGTTTAGATATTGTTTCCTGGTTAGGTACAGCCCAGTTACAAGTCATTTACATTTTTAATTACATTTTAATTATGCGTGACACTTCTCCCCCCCCCCCCCTTAGAATAAGGGTTCCTTATTATTAAGGGCTCCCCTTTTTATTGCAAGTTCTTTTATAATAAGCCTATTATTATAATGCACGGATGTGCATCCTCCGCATGTGTATGCGGGGGTGCATATATATGTGTGTGTGTATATATAAAAACTTTCCCTTATAGGTTTACCCCTTTTTTCAACAATATGACAGTCTATGTATGTATAATTTATTAGGCTGGTATGTCACTATGCTACATGTGTTCCGTTGAGCTTTGTAGTTCCACATCTCACTCAATGATATTAGCCTTGCCCATATCTATCATTAGGCTGTGTATAAGCTTGCCCTTGTCCAACATGGTCCCAAACCATGCCTGACGAAGGATCACGGATGGTCTGAAGGTACGCAATCCCCACCTGATGCGGACCCGGATGTGATGTTCTACTCCAGCACCAGCATCCGCCTCCTTTGGCGTCTCCGGTTTCCTGGATATGCTGGAAGGCACCAGCGTGCCCGGTCCTGGACTTAGCACAGCGAATGGTTCAGCTAGCCTCTCTCCCCGGATTCGAGCGGATGACCCAGCTTCCACTCTCATGTGCTTTTAATCACTACCCTTGTGAGTGCATATGTTTTACTTGTTTTTATTGTAATAAATCTGGATATACTGCACTTAGAGGCTCTGCTGTTTTTTCCTCCCTTAACCACTTCAGCCCCGGAAGGATTTCCAGCTTTAGGACCGGAGCCCTTTTTGCGATTCGGCGCTGCGTCGATTTAACTGACAATTGCGCGGTCGTGCGACGTTGTACCCAAACTAAATTTGCGTCCTTTTTTTCCCACAAATAGAGCTTTCTTTTGGTGGTATTTGATCACCGCTGCGTCATTTCTGATCGCCGCTATAAACAAAAGAAGAGCAACAATTTTGCAAAAAAACCCAAATTTCTTACTTTTTCCTAAAATACAAATCCAAAAAAAAAATATAAAAAAACATTTTTTTTCACTGTTTTTGGCCGATTTATATTCTTCCTCATATTTGCGATAAAAAAAATCGCAATCGGCGTTTATTGATTGGTTTGCGCAAAAGTGGTCGCGTTTACGGATGATGAGAATTCATTTTTGGGGTTTTTAATTTTTTTTTATTTTTTACTAATAATGGCGGCGATCTGCGATTTTTTGCGGTACTGCGATATTTCAGCGGACATGTCGGACCATTTTGACACTTTTTTGGGACCATTGGCATTTATACAGGGATTAGTGCTATAAAAATGCACTGATTACTGTGTAAATGCCATTGGCAGTGAAGGGCTTAACCTGCAGGGGGCGCTCTAAGGGTTAACTATGTTCCCTGGGCGTGTTCTAACTGTATGGGGGCTTGCCTAGCTGGGGAAGGGAAGTGGTCACAGCCTTCACGTAAAGGAAGGCTGTGATCACAGCCCTTCCCCCTCACACAGAGCGGAGGTCCGTGTTTACATACACGGACCTCCGCTCACTCGCTCCGGGGGGGCCATCACGGGTAGCCGGCGGCAATCGAACCCGCCGCACCCGCTCCCTGGCCCCCCCTGGACACAGTGAGCGCGCGAGTTCACTAAACTCGTTCCCGCAGCCGCCGTCGTATGACGGCGATTTGAGGGAACGAGCCACTTTGCCGCCGTCAGATGCCGATCGGCGGTCGGCAAGTGGTTAAAACGTTAAAATATTGTTCTGACAAGTAGTGAAAAAAAACAATGGTGACAGGGGAGGAACCTATCAACCGAATCACTGGCCAGAGATTAGCTACCTCTGAGGCAACCGACAAAAAGTTTGGGAAATTAGTTCAGGGTTCAGTCCGTAAGGATGGGTAATAAAATTGCTTCAAGGAGGGTGTCTGAGTGTGGTAAACCCTACCAACTGACCCCAAGGGAAGAGATGATAGATTTATATGGGCCCTGGATGGTAAAAAAAATATTTGTGATTGGGAATGTTGGACTGGAATGAAGCTTTCTAAGAGAGGTACATTTAAGCTTAAAGCATGAGAACAGCTGTGGTCTGGTCATCACAAGAAGATGACGCGGCCACAGGAAAGAGATGCTTGGGCCATATGGATGCCGGAGTCATTGGATATGGCAGAGGTAGGGAATGTTTCGACTATGGGATTAAATCATTCCAAGCACTACCTGAGGGTAGGGACAAGCAGAAACGGTCTCAACCCCAAAGTTGTGGCAGTAATGAACAAGGAGCAATTGTCAGGGCTTGGGCCTTATGCAGGTGCCCAGTCCATATTAGCACAGTGCTCAGGTGCTGATATGAACTGTCACCTTTCAGTGGCTGACAATAAGGGAAAGCCATATCATAACAAGTTTGATGCCCCAGTAAAATGTGAATTACAGGGGGAGGGTGTGGCACAGGAACAAAAAGAGGAAGGTCAAGCAGCAAGTCAAGGGAAGGCTATGCTGGGCTTAAGGGAGAAAAGTCTCCAGACAGAAGGGATACTTTCTATCCCTCTGATGGAAGAGGATGGGAAATTAAATTTCACTGGTAAAAGTTGTAGCAAGCGTGCGGGAAGGACTTCGCTGAACTTTGCATCCAGGTGGTTGGTGAAACAGTATTTGAAGTTGCAAAACACATCCCTAAAAGATGCTCTAGAAATAACAAAAAGTAAGGTTAGTGCTTTAGAAGCTTCTATGGCAAATTTGATGCTATCCACCAGAAAGTGTTAATCGAAAACCAGATATTACAGGAAGAAGTTCATCAGCTTGGAAAAAGACTGAAGGATGCAGAAACTGAGGTGAAAGGATTATCTGTCAGCTGCCAGGAGCAGCTTGCTCAGTTTTCAGATAGAGTGGATGTCAAAGCAAAAGATTTGGGTATCCCTGAAGTCGGTGGGACATCCTCCACACCTAATATATGTGCCATTGGGAATACATTTCTGGAAGATAAGAGTTCTTTAAAAATTGCCCCTATATTTTTTAAGCCGCAAGAAAGAACTACTAATCCAGGAAAAGCCATCCCACCACCAGCCACTGAACCATCTCAGTTGTCTAAAACAAAACCTTTTGTTAAGAGATGTTATACAACTTTAGATAAGATTAAATGCCATTTATGTGGACTCTAAATTCTGTCTATCCAGTCCCATTGAAAAAGTAATGAAACATAATCCATATAGAACATAGAGACGTGATTTTGAAGTGCACTCAGCTCGCTTTGCAACGTGGCCTAGGGGTAACCAGTGTGAGCAACCTAGATCATGTGTTCCATTCCAAGATTCTAAGCTATGGGATGCATCCATACAGGCTACTGAAATGGGATGGATCTTTGGAAGAAGTCCAACCCTACAAAACAGATTTTATGGGTTTAAGAAGTACAGCTTATTATAGAAAACAGGCTGGTATTTGGGGTGCCTAGAGTCTGCCTTCAAGCTAGCTAATTGTGAGAGTGTGGTCATAGTGTGAAATACATGGAATATATGTTGTGTCATCTAATTTAACTTTCTGATGTTTGTTGTCTCAGCTTCAAAACCCACACAAATGACCCCCCTTCTTTTTAGCCAGGCCTGTGAGAGTGTGAAGAGAACTGTATTAACATGCAAATTAGCTGGGCCAAGTTGAATTTTAAGACGTAGACTTCCATAATAGTGAACTGAGATGCGTATTCACTGTGTTTTTGTTTTTCAGAGAGACATTCTGTAGAGTTTCTTTTTGGTGAGGTATTATAATTGGTATATAAATGGTACCGCTAAAAGGTTTATTACAAGCTGCTCCTTTTTTTTAACCATTGTGAATAATTTTTTTGAAAATTAATGGTATACCGTTAACAAAATCCACGTATTTGGGAAAAAGTACATTGTGTCAAAGCTAACAAGAAAGACTTTCTTTGTGGAATGTAATGTAACGTATGTTTGTATGTTTCGTATGATAACGCTTATATGTTATAGGTCTCTAACCATCAGTTATTAGTTGGCCTTTCTGTTTTTCCTTCTGCTTGAATGTGTTTCGTTTACCTTGTGTGTGTTGTATGGCAGGGCCATCTTAATAGCATCATGGGCCCCTGGGCAAAGTAGTGCACTAGGGCCCCCACAAGCCTGCACTACCGCTCACCAAACGCAACCCATTTAAATAAAAGGGTCTGCGCTGCAAGTTCTCACAACTGGGGGGTGATGCAGCATTTAGAGCAGGGGTAGGCAACCTTTGAGAGGTGGAGATCTACTTGAACAACATAAAAGATCAAAGATCACCAGGGGGTAAATAAATTAACTAGCAACGCCTAAGTAAATAGTAAGGATGACACTAGGAACATTTAGAAAACTTATAATAAAACTAATGTCATTATAAAAATATAAACTTAGCCTGACTTCAGTGAGCAACTAGCTTCAGGCCTGAATGTAGGGCGGTGTATAGAGGTCAGTAATAGATAAGGCGGTGTATAGAGGTCAATAATAGGTAGGGTAGTGTATAGCGGTCAGTAATAGGTAGGGCAGTGTATAGCGGTCAGTAATAGGTAGGGCGGTGTATAGAGGTCAGTAATAGGTAGGGCAGTGTATAGAGGTCAGTAGTAGCTAGGGCAATGTATAGAGGTCAGTAATAGGTAGGGCGGTGTATAGAGGTCAGTAATAGGTAGGGCAGTTTATAGCGGTCAGTAATAGGTAGGACAATGTATAGAGGTTAGTAATAGGTAGGGCGGTGTATAGAGGTCAGTAATAGGTAGGGCAGTGTATAGCGGTCAGTAATAGGTAGGGCAATGTATAGAGGTCAGTAATAGGTAGGGCGGTGTATAG
>BLSH010527976.1:3113-24633 GCA_018402905.1 Glandirana rugosa
CCCCCCCCCCCCCCCCATAAAAATAACAAAAATGTTATACTTGCCTGCTCTGTGCAATGGTTTTGCACAGAGCAGCCCCAATCCTCCTCTTCTGGGGCCCCCTGCCAACGCTCCTGGCTCCTTCCCTCCATTGAGTGCTCCCCACGGATAGCTGCTTTCTCTGGGGGCACTCTCCCGAGTCCCACTGCTGAATCCATTGGCAATGTGACTTGGCCCCGCCCCCACGTCACTGGATTTGGTTGACTGACAGCAGCGGGAACCAATGGCTATCAATCTGTCCAATGATGAAAGAGACAGCGGCTGGAGCCGCTGGGCTCGTTCCCATAGCTGGAATGGACCGAGCTCAGGTATGTAAAAGGGTGTGGGGGGGGGGGGGGGGGAGCTGCAGCAAAAAAAGGTTCTACACCTTTTAAAGCGGAGTTCCACTCGGTTTTCTGTTTATTAAAAGTCAGCAGCTACAAAAAGTGTAGCTGCTGACTTTTAATAAAAACACACTCGCCTATCCCACGATCCAGCGATGCAGCCACACGAACCCTCGGTTCTCTCTGTAGCCAGCATCAGTAGTGTGGGCACCCGGCTGTGACAGCTTGCGCCTTCAGAGCCTGGTGCGCACTGAGCATGCATGAGTCGTTCTGCGCCTCCTCAATGGCCAGGGAGGAGGGAACTTCCGCTCAAGTCACCTAGGTGGCCCGGGCGGAAGTGCGAGCCCCCCCCCTCCCAAAAAATATATGCCACATGTGGCATGTAAGGGGAAGAGGAGTCCTTTAAAGCGAAAGTTGAGTGGAACTCCACTGTAATGCATAGAATGCATTAAGGTGAAAAACCTTGAGACTTTACAACTCCTTTAACCACTTCCCGCCCAGCCTATAGCAGAATGCGGCCGGGCGGTGGTTTCGTTATCCTGACTGGACGTCATATGACGTCTTTCAGGATAACCCGCGATCTCGTGCCCCGGCGATCAGGGGTATAGTGTGTCACTCTGACACCGCAACTCCGATCATGGTAAAGAGCCTTTGATGGAGGCTCTTTACCACATGATTAGCTGCGTCCAATCACAGCAGATCACGGTGCAAACATTAAAAGCCTTGTATCTGCTTTTCCTCTACTCGCACTGACAGACTGATCGGCTGCTCTCCTCACAGGGTGGGGGTCTGCACTGATAATCAGTGCAGCCCCCCCCATGAGGATGCCCACCCAGGACCACCAGGTATGGCAATCAATGCCCAATAGGGATGTCACTCAGTGCCTATCGGTGATCCTTACCAGTGCCTCCTGATCAGTGCTGCATAAGTGCCTGTCAGTGAAGGAGAAAATGTATTTACAGACTTTTGTAACAGAAAAAAAGAGAAACTTTTTTTCTTTTTTTTTTTTCTTTTTTTTTTAATTGTAGCACAAAAAAATAATCCCAGTGGGGATCAAATGCCACCAAAAGAAAGGTCTATTTGTGGGAAATTATAAACATTTAGTCTGGGTACAGTGTTGCATGACCGCTCAATTGTCATTCAAAATGCAACAGCGCTGAAAGCTGAAAATTGGTCTGGGCAGGAAGGGGGGAAAGTGCCCGGTATTGAAGTGGTTAAGGACTGGTCAGCTGCACTATATATTACTTTTTTTTAACTTCTTCATAGGAAATTACAATTGGGGGGGGGGGGTGTTTTTTGCCATACTGCAAAAAAAGATTAACCACTTGCCGACCGCCATCTGACGGCGGCAAAGTGGCTCGTTCCCGCAAATCGCCGCCATACGACAGCGGCTGCGGGAACGAGTTTAGTGAGCGCGCGCGCCGCCGGAGGCGCGCCCGCGCGCTCACTGTGTCCAGGGGGGGCCAGGGAGCGGGTGCGGTGGCTTCGATTGCTGCCGGCTACCCGCGATGGCCCCCCCGGAGCGAGTGAGCGAAGGTCCGTGTATGTAAACACCGAGCTCCGCTCTGTGTGAGGGGGAAGGGCTGTGATCACAGCCTTCCTGTACGTGAAGGCTGTGACCACTTCCCTTCCCCAGCTAGGCAAGCCCCCATACAGTTAGAACACGCCCAGGGAACACTGTTAACCCTTAGAGCGCCCCCTGCAGGTTAACCCCTTCACTGCCAATGGCATTTACACAGTAATCAGTGCATTTTTATAGCACTGATCGCTGTATAAATGCCAATGGTCCCAAAAAAGTGTCAAAATGGTCCGACATGTCCGCTGAAATATCGCAGTACCGCAAAAAATCGCAGATCGCCGCCATTATTAGTAAAAAATTAAAAACCCCAAAAATGAATTCTCATCTGTAAACGCGACCACTTTTGCGCAAACCAATCAATAAGCGCCGATTTGCGTTTTTTTTTTTTTGTTTTTTTTTGTTTTTTTTATCGCAAATATGAGGAAGAATATAAATTGGCCAAAAACGGTGAAAAAAAATGTTTTTTTATATTTTTTTTTTTTTGGATTTGTATTTTAGGAAAAAGTAAGAAATTTGGGTTTTTTTGCAAAATTGTCGCTCTTCTTTTGTTTTTATAGCGGCGATCAGAAATGACGCAGCGGTGATCAAATACCACCAAAAGAAAGCTCTATTTGTGGGAAATAAAGGACGCAAATTTCGTTTGGGTACAACGTCGCACAACCGCGCAATTGTCAGTTAAAGCGACGCAGCGCCGAATCGCAAAAAGGGCTCCGGTCCTAAAGCTGGAAATCCTTCCGGGGCTGAAGTGGTTAAAGTGGTTGTAAAATCTCCTGGTTTTTCACCTTTATGCATTAAAGTGGAGTTCCACTTTTTTTAGTTTGTTAAAAGTCAGCAGCTACAAAAATGTAGCTGCTGACTTTTAATAAACAGTAACTTGCCTGTCTCCCAGTCCAGAGATGACTGCGCCCGAAGCCTCACTCGTCTCCCCCACCTCCCTGCGGCACTGTCATTGCAAGTGTGGGCACTGGCCGGGCGTCACCTAGGCAGCCCCGAAACGGAAGGAGGAAGAGGGAAAAATGACCTGCCAAATGTAGCATGCAAGGGGGTGAGGAGTGCTTAAAGCGTAAGTTCCATTTTTGGGTGGAACTCCGCTTTAAGGTGAAGAACCTTTTTTAAGTGCAGCAGTCCACCCCCCCCCCTCCCCCTTTACTTACCTGAGCCCGAACCGATCCCGAACCGATCCCACGCCGGGGACGAGCCTTGTCCCTTTAGCTGCCGACTCCGGTCCTCATTGGATGGATTGATAGCAGGGGAACCATGGGCTCCCGCCTCTGCTCAATCAAGTCTAGTGATGCGGGGGGGGGGGGTCGAGTCCCGCTGTATGTGTGAATACACGCAACAGCAGGACTCCAGAGCGCGCCCGCACGGATGACCACCAGGGAAACCGCTTCTCTGACGAGTCACTCGATGCAGAGGAGGACCCAAGATCGCCTTTGAGGGACCCCAGCAGAGGATCGGGGCCACTCTGTGCAAATCCCCTGCACAGAGGAGGGGAGTATAACATGTTATGTTATTTTGAAGTGGTTGTCAAGTAATGAGAACCACTTTAAACTACAGGTAAGCCTACAATAAGGCTTACTTGTAGGTCCAGGAAATATCTCCTATACCTGTACGGTTTAGGAGATATCTCCTGTATCTGCATGTGCCGACATCATCGGCACATGCGCACTGAAGAATCGGCCCCCCGGGGTAGCCCAGGGTGCCGTTTCTTCAGTATTAGTGCGGTAAATGACGGCTCCCGTGCGCATGTGCGGGAGTGACGTCAGCACGGCTCCGCCAATTACAGCGCTGGAGCCCGCGCTGCGATTGGACGGAGCCGCAGACCCGGAAGAAGGATGTCGCCCATCACAGCGGTGTGCTTAGACCGCTGCAACAGCTTTGTTCCAAGGTAAGTGTTTCATAATGAGCTAGTATGCTCATTATGCTTTTTGCAGGGTTTTTTTTTTTTTTTTTTTTTATGGGGGAGGGGGGTGGAGGCCGGACTTTACAACCACTTTAAAAAAAATAAAATGGGTACCTTTACATTCACTTTAAAATATAGCAAGTGTTGGTAACCTCTCTCCTGAATTCTAATAGCAGAGTGGAAATGATCAGGTTTATCAGAGAATTGGCTGGGAGCGGTGCAAAGTCCAGGAAGTTTTGGGTGTTTGCTCAGTAAAACAATACACCTGGGCAGGGTGGGTGAAGTGCACACGGGTATGCCGAGTCACATTGCTGTGTTTGTAAAGCTGACTGATAACCACTCATGTGACTGAGTCATGTGACCTTGTTCAGGCAACAACAAACAATCTGATGGCGTCATAGTCTGACACTGCAGAACTAGAAGAACACATTACTCTGCATTGTCCCGGAGCATACCGGAGAATTTGTTACCATTTGGAATACCCGGACATGGCAGTGGTGTGCTGATTGGAGAAGGTAACATTTCCGCCAAGTCTTTCTAAGGCTGGCCACACATTATACAATTTTCATCTCTTCAACCACGGGTTTAAAGTCTAAGATCACCTTTATAGAAAATCTGTAAGGTGACCTTACACTGGTAGCAGTGCCCCCTCCCTTTTTTTTTTTTTTTTTTTTTTTTTTTAAGGAACTAGCAAGTCCCCAATAAAAGGTAACCGCCGCATTAAAAACCAAGAAAAATCTACTAAAATGATCACTGTAAAAATGCAAACTTGGCCTACCTTAAACGTTTGCTTCAGTGAGAAACTGCATTCACTTTCATTCACAATTTGTCAGGTGAGCAATTGGTTACCCCCACAAGTCTGATGCCAGAGTTCATCATGAAAGCAGATGACCTGGTACTGCAGGCTGATTTCTTGACTATCTGCTGTGATTTCTGGCAAGTAGTTTGTAGGGTGGCGTCCAGGGCTCAGTAATATGTAGAGCGGTGCACAGAGGTCGGTAGTATATAGGGTAGAGGTTGGGAGGGCATAGAACAGGGAGGTGAGGAGGACAAGCTATTGGGGTGGGGGGCAGGTAAGGTACTGGGAGATGTGAAGGGCACATTACAGGGGTATCAGGAGGGCTGGGGTCTCAAGAGGGCACGGCACGAGGGGGGGGGGGGCAGGAGAGTATGGTACTGGGAGATGTGAAGGGCACATTACAGGGGTATCAGGAGGGCTGGGGTCTCAAGAGGGCATGGCACGGGGGGGGGGGGGCCCAGGAGAGTATGGTACTGGGAGATGTGAAGGGCACAGAGTGGCGCAGGGAAGGAGCGGTCACACTGATCCCTGCTGGTGTAACCATAGCAATCCTCTCACTTCCCATCTTGGATCGGGAAGGAGGGCCAGTGGCGAGGGGCACACAATAGCCATACGAAGCGCTCGGGCATGTTCAGAGAAGAGCCCAAACCTGCCCGAGCTATTCCAGAGGCTTTCCCCACCCCGCAGCTGCATGTATGCAAAGGGCGGGGACTGCCTCTGCAGACTGGGATTGGGTGAGCGCACACGCCGCGCCAGAGCAAGGAGCGGGTCGGCAACGGCGGGACGTCTTCGTGGCCTACCTGTCACTTGGCGGCAGTTGACAGGAAGCCCACGATGGACGGTTTAGCCATTCCCCTCTCAAACAATCTCGGTGATACCTCACATATGAAAATGGTGTTCAAACCACATATGTGGGCGCGACTTCCGTATGCGTTCGCTTCTGTGTGTGAGCTCGACGGGATGGGGCGCTTTAAATTTTTTTCTTATTTTACTTTTAATTTTTACATTGTACTTTTAAAAACAACTATTTTGGGGTCACTTTTATTCCTATTACAAGGAATGTGAACATCCCTTGTAATAGAAAAAAAAGCATGCCAGGAACTTTTTAATGTGAGATCTGGGGTAAAAAAAGACCTCATATTTTACACTAAAATGCAATAAAAAAAAATAAACAAATTATTTTTTTTTAACGTTATCTGCTGCCATAACCCCGGTATTTCACGTCAAAGTACCGACGTAAAATGGGGGCAGCTGGTCCTTAAAGCGGTAGTAAACCCATGCATTTAACAGGTTAAAAACCAGTCACATTTCCGGCACGTGCCGGAAATGTAACACTCCCATTGGTTGTGCTCTAAACCAAACTGTCAAACCATCCAATGGCTGGTGTCATAGCTGATCACATGTGCAGCATCATGGCAGTTGTAGATTAAACAGAGGCCAAGATGGCATCTTCCTTGGCTGAAAATGATAGGAGGGTTTACTACCACTTTAAGTGGTTAAGCAGCTTGATAGATTCCCCTCACTTATCCTTGTGCAGTAGTGCAATACATGTTTAAACTTTAATGTGCTATTATTATAGGCGCTGGATGGAATTGTTGCCCATTTTAGAAATGGCCCGCAGAGCAGTGTCAATTTCATTTTAGTTTTTAGTCATAGTCTTCTGACTAAAATGCCGTTTTAGTTGTATTTTACTCATCTGAATTATTTGTTGTATTTAGCCGACTAAAATTGTGTTAATTTTAATCGACAAAATTAACACTGTCTGAATGGACATCGTACGGAAAAAAAAAAGGTTGGTTTGAACTGAATTTGATAGACCTTCGCTGTTTAACACACTCGCGGTTAGGCCTCACTCACAAGGAGCACTGCATCGTATGCCCATGCAAGGGCCATGTTTACCTGCATGGGGGGGGGGAGACACAGGTGCCCCATTTTATCCTTCAGTACAATGATCCTTCCCATAGATGGATCAAAAATCAACCAGTTTCTGCTGAACCAGCTGAATTTTGATCCATCCATGGCCAGCTTAAAGGTGTAGTAAACTGCACCAAAAAAAGCATACTAGCACATTATGACAGACGTGCCTGAAAACGAAGCCGTCCAGTGGCACGCTGTCACCACTGAAGGCGCTTCGCTCTCTTTCTTCCAGGTTCATATGAATGACCGAGCCGCGATGCTGTTACTCCTGCGCATGTGCGTGGGAATCGCTGCACAGGGCTCTGAAGGTTAGGCACAGGTATGCCGTTCCTACAGAGCGCATGCACCGGTGAAGTCCCTGGTTGCTTCTAAAGCACATTTTAGGACATTTTGTTGGGCCCCTTTCACATGATCAGACCGCTCGGATCCGCCTGTCCGTTTTTCAGGCGGATCGGAGCGGGCCACCCATTCACTTCTATGGGCAGATGTATGTCAGCGGAGATGTCCGCCTGCCATCCAATCTGACAAGATCCGCTAAAATAGACATATGGCTGATATGTTCACCATACGTCGATCGGATGGGCGGATCGATTTTCATCCATTCTTCCCATAGAGAACAGCGGGGATCTGACAGATCCGTCCCTGCACAGTGAACGGAGACGAACCTGTCATCCACCGGCTCAACGGAGCGATCTCCCACTGAGCTGGTGGACTCACCTGAGCGGATCTGCTTACTGTAACTCTAGAGAAGCCTTATCTTAGGCCTATAGGCTAAATTCAAAAAAGGAGCTTACTCCCACTTTTTTTAACCACTTGCCGACCGCCGATCGGCATCTGACGGCGGCAAAGTGGCTCGTTCCCGCAAATCGCCGTCATACGACAGCGGCTGCGGGACCGAGTTTAGTGAGCGCGCGCGCCGCCGGAGGCGCGCCCGCGCGCTCACTGTGTCCAGGGGGGGCCAGGGAGCGGGTGCGGCGGCTTCGATTGCCGCCGGCTACCTGCGATGGCCCCCCCGGAGCGAGTGGGCGGAGGTCCGTGTATGTAAACACGGACCTCCGCTCTGTGTGAGGGGGAAGGGCTGTGATCACAGCCTTCCTGTACGTGAAGGCTGTGACCACTTCCCTTCCCCAGCTAGGCAAACCCCCATACAGTTAGAACACGCCCAGGGAACACTGTTAACCCTTAGAGCGCCCCCTGCAGGTTAACCCCTTCACTGCCAATGGCATTTACACAGTAATCAGTGCATTTTTATAGCACTGATCGCTGTATAAATGCCAATGGTCCCAAAGTGTCAAAATGGTCCGCCATGTCCGCTGAAATATCGCAGTACCGCAAAAAATCGCAGATCGCCGCCATTATTAGTAAAAAAAAATTAAAAACCCCAAAAATGAATTCTCATCCTCCGTAAACGCGACCACTTTTGCGCAAACCAATCAATAAATGCCGATTGCGTTTTTTTTTTTTTTTTTTTTATTGCAAATATGAGGAAGAATATAAATCGGCCAAAAACGGTGAAAAAAAATGTTTTTTTATATTTTTTTTTTGGATTTGTATTCTAGCAAAAAGTAAGAAATTTGGGTTTTTTTGCAAAATTGTCGCTCTTCTTTTGTTTATAGCGGCGATCAGAAATGACGCAGAGGTGATCAAATACCACCAAAAGAAAGCTCTATTTGTGAGAAAAAAAGGACGCAAATTTCGTTTGGGTACAACGTCGCACGACCGCGCAATTGTCAGTTAAAGCGACGCAGCGCCGAATCGCAAAAAGGGCTTCGGTCCTAAAGCTGGAAATCCTTCCGGGGCTGAAGTGGTTAAAGTGTAAACAATCACCATGTAAAACAGCTCATTCAGTTTAAAATGGAAATGCGTTAACCACTTGCCAACCAGAACCTTTTTTACATTTGTTGCTTACAAGTTAAACAGTGTTTTGTTTTTTGTTTTTTTTTGCTAGAAAATTACTTAGAACCCCCAAATATATACATGCATACATACATACACAGTACAGACCAAAAGTTTGGACACACCTTCTCATTCAAAGAGTTTTCTATTCACACTGAAGGCATCAAAGCTATGAATTAACACCTGTGGAATTATCTATATAACAAAAACGTGTGATACAAATGAAAATACTGTATGTCATATTCTAGGTTCTTCAAAGTAGCCACCTTTTGCTTTGATTACTGCTTTGCACACTCTTGGCATTCTCTTGATGAGCTTCAAGAGGTGGTCACCTGAAATGGTCTTCCAACAGTCTTGAAGGAGTTTCCAGAGATGCTTAGCACTTGTTGGCCCTTTTGCCTTCACTCTGTGGTCCAGCTCACCCCAAACCATCTCGATTGGGTTCAGGTCCGGTGACTGTGGAGGCCAGGTCATCTGGCACAGCACCCCATCACTCTCCTTCTTGGTCAAATAGCCCTTACACAGCCTGGAGGTGTGTTTGGGCTCATTGTCCTGTTGAAAAATAAATGATGGTCCAACTAAACGCAAACCGGATGGAATAGCATGCCGCTGCAAGATGCTGTGGTAGCCATGCTGGTTCAGTATGCCTTCAATTTTGAATAAATCCCCAACATTTAGGTCCCATTCACACAGGGGCGATCCGACCTGGCGCAAATTTGCTTGGCAATTGCAGTGCGACTTTCAGCGCGACTTACAACACAACTTATGCCAGGCGACTTTGCCTGTGGCCAATCAGATAAGGGAGGGAGGGGCTTGCCCCAAGCATAAATTCTATTCTTTTCACTGTAAAGTTGCTTGCATTAACATGGGGATCCAACTTGGAGGCGACTTCCCTTAATTTAATTTCTATGGGCACAAGTCGGATAGAATTAGCCTTGAGTCGCGCAGGAACTGTTTTCTGAAGTTGGAGCGACTTAGTAGCGTACATTAAGACGGCTCCCGTTCATTTCAATGGGATTTTAGATGTCAAGCGACCTGGGGTGACTTGAGGCTACTCAAGTTGGAGCGACAGTCGCCCCTGTGTAATTGGGGCCTTATAAGGCAAGAAACCACACTTATTAAACCTGAGAGGGCACACCTGTAAAGTGAAGACCATTTCAGGTGACTACCTCTTGAAGCTCATCAAGAGAATGCCAAGAGTGTGCAAAGCCGTAATCAAAGCAAAAGGTAGCTACTTTTGAAGAACCTAGAATTACATATTTTCAGTTGTTTCACACTTTTTTGTTATGTATATAATTCCACATGTGTTAATTCATAGTTTTGATGCCTTCAGTGTGAATCTACAATTTTCATAGTCATGAAAATAAAGAAAACTCTTTGAATGAGAAGGGGTGTCCAAACTTTTGGTCTGTAATTAAAAAAAAAAATAATATATAATTTTTTTTTTTTTTTTTATTCACTTTTCTGAGTTAAAAAATAAGACAACAGTAAAGTTAGCCCAATTTTTTTTGTATATTGTGAAAGAGGATGTTACGCCGAGTAAATAGATACCATACATGTTACGGTTGAAAATTGCGCGCACTCGCGGAATGGCGACAAAGTCTGGTACTTAATCTCAAAAGGCGACGCTTTAAAAATGTATAATGGTAACCAGGTTAGAGGTGCAGAGGAGGTCTTTTGCTAGAATTAATGCTGACACTCTGGAGATTGCGGCGATACTTCACACCGTTTTCATATGTGGGTGCGACTTGCGTATGCATTTTCCCCGAGCTCGCGGGGACGGTGGAGCTTTAAATTTTTTTTTTTTTTTTTTTTTTTTTAACACTGTTCCTTTTAAAAAAAAAAATGTAAACATCCCTTGTGATAGTAATATATGGTGACAGGTACCCCCCCCCCCCCCCATCCCTCCGTTAGCCGCCGATTAAACCGGAAGTGACGTTATGACGTCGATTTCCGTAATCTGCCAAAGGAGACCCGATCGGAGCCGATTCCAGCTTCTATCAGGTCTCCTCTCAGCCGGTGGATGCGCCTGATCATAGCTCCGGTCTCCTGGTGGGACGGGAGGCCGGAGAAGAGCGGCGGAAGGTGGTGGGGAGGGGGGTATCCCCCGGGAATAACGATTGAGCGGCTCCCGCCGCCTATTTATGGCGCTGCGGGTGAAGTGGATTGATATTTGGGGGGGAATTATAAATCCTTGGGTTTACATTTTCTTTAACTCTTTAGGCTGTAGACTTCATGCCAAGTAATCATCAGCTGCAGCATCCAGGTATTGAAGAGTGTTAACCACTTGCCGACCGCCGATCGGCATCTGACGGCGACAAAGTGGTTCGTTATCGCAAAACGCCGTCATATGACGGCGGCTGCGATAACGCGCGCTCACTGTGTTCGGGGAGGGCCAGGGAGCGGGTGCGGCGGCTTCGATTGCCGCCGGCTACCCGCGATGGCCCCCCCGGAGCGAATGAGCGGAGGTCCGTGTATGTAAACACGGACCTCCGCTCTGTGTGAGGGGGAAGGGATGTGATCACAGCCTTCCTTTACGTGAAGGCTGTGATAACTTCCCTTCCCCAGCTAGGCAAGCCCCAATACAGTTAGAACACGCCCAGGGAACATAGTTAACCCTTAGCGCGCCCCCTGCAGGTTAACCCCTTCACTGCCAATGGCATTTACACAGTAATCAGTGCATTTTTATAGCACTGATCGCTGTATAAATGCCAATGGTCCCAAAAAAGTGTCAAAACTTTCCGACATGTCCGCCCCAATATCGCAGTACCGCTAAAAATCGCAGATCGCCGCCATTACTAGTAAAAAATAAAAAAAAATAAAAACCCCAGAAATGAATTCTCATCATCCGTAAACGCGACCACTTTTGCGCAAACCAATCAATAAACGCCGATTGCAATTTTTTTTTATCGCAAATATGAGGAAGAATATAAATCGGCCAAAAACGGTGAAAAAAAATGTTTTTTTATATTTTTTTTTTGGATTTGTATTCTAGCAAAAAGTAAGAAATTTGGGTTTTTTTGCAAAATTGTCGCTCTTCTTTTGTTTATAGCGGCGATCAGAAATGACGCAGAGGTGATCAAATACCACCAAAAGAAAGCTCTATTTGTGAGAAAAAAAGGACGCAAATTTCGTTTGGGTACAACGTCGCACGACCGCGCAATTTTCAGTTAAAGCGACGCAGCGCCGAATCGCAAAAAGGGCTCCGGTCCTAAAGCTGGAAATCCTTCCGGGGCTGAAGTGGTTAAAGTGTGTTTTCACTTTTGCAGCCATTACAGTGGTAGTAAACCGCAGTTGGAGGAAAAAAAAAATCCCTGCAAGGGAACGTGCTAGTATGCATTGCATACTAGCACATTATGAGAGACTTGCCTTAAGCCTGGGTTCACACTGCAGCACGGAGCGGCTCCCAGCAGGGATCCGGTGAATCCCCATTCATCGTTTTTCAGGTTTGATTTTGGCCCGAATTTCTGGCTGAATTCGGATCTGAAACGGACCGGAAGACACACAGGACTCCTGTGCAATTCACACTGGAGCCACTCTGGAGATAGAGAGCCGGTCACAATCTCCTGGAAACTCGCATCCAATTCGCAGTAGTGGGAACCCGGCCTAAAACTAAGCCCTCCAGAGCCGCGCCATCACTGCTGAGAGGGCTTCCATTATCCCCTGGTCTTCCTTCCGGGTTCGCTGTCTCCGGCTACATAAGCGGCCTGGGGGGGTGGGCGCGATGATGTCACTCATGCGCACAGGAGCCGCCGTTTCCGGCACGGGGTCTGAAGGTCCGGCATTGTATGCTGAACCTTCAAAGCACATGCACCGGTGATGTCACAGGCTCCATGCACTCTGAATATCTCCTAAACTTTAGGAGATATTCACAGTACCTACTCTATTATAGACTTACCTGTAGGTATAAATGGGGTAACAGCGTTTTACTACCACTTTAATATGGAATAACTTTAAAAATGAATTCCTATATTCCTATTACAAGCAATTTATTTACATTCCTTGTAATAGGAATAAAAGTGATCAAAAAAAGAAAACATTTGTGAGGTAACGTCAGAGTGAGAGCAATAATTCTAGCAATGGACCTCCTCTGTAACTCTAAACTGGTAACCTTTTTAAAGTGTAGCCTATGGTTATTTTTAAGTAGCGAAGTCTGGCACCAAAAGTGTGACATGTTGGGTAGAGGTGCGCATCTTCACTGGTTTCACGATTCGCTTATCCTGTCAACGATTCGATTCCGCAATGCATCACATGGTGCTCATCAAAAACCCATCAGTGCAGGCTTGCCAGTGCCCATCAGTGCAGGCTCCTATGATGTACAACACACTGATTCAATTTGCCAGCATTGGATCACAGCAGCTTCGCGTCGTTTCAGATCCAAGCTCCATGTCACAGCAAGAAATCCCCGCTCTGTGTGACATACACATCTAGGCATGGAGGGAGGGGAGGACTCTGACAGGGGCCGATGACGTAATTGATACAATTGAGATGTAGCAGTTCTCTGCATCGATGCAGAATTGTTTAAGGCTTCATTGTGGTACATCGATTACACAATTATTTTCAACGCCTCTAATGTTAGGTAACCATTACTCGGCTCAACATTATCATTCACATTGACAAACTGTGTTTTTAAATTCATGAATCTGAGTGGTGACCCCCCCCCCCCAAAAAAAAACAAATTGTGTCTGAAAAATTGCTACGCAAATACCGTTAAACATTACCGTTAAACGTAAAAAGACTGCCATTTTATTCCCTAGGGTCTCTGATATGTGTATGTGTGTGTATGTGTTTGGGGGTTGTGAGTAATTTTCTAGCAAAAAAATTATTTTTACATGTAGGAGAGGAATGCCAGGAATAGGCCTGGGCTGGAAGTGGTTAAAAATTCTTACATGGTCCCCCTCCCCCCCTAATGTTATAGAGGGGAGAGTAATGTTTAACAGAATTATCTGCTTGGACTGTTTGCAGTTTTTCATTATCAGTTGTAAACTGCATTTGATCACTGTCCTAACAAGGGGTTAAACCTTTACAACCGCCCTCCTCCATTGTATGTTAATGAGGGGCAGGTCACTGTGTGGGGACAAACATTCTCCAGGAACGCCTAGCATTGGCCACAACACCTTCTCTAAAGATTAGGTAGGCCTCATGCACACAGGATGGTTTTTGACTGTTTTTTTCAGCAGCTGTTTTTAGCTGTAGACGTTTTTTTCTACAGTCCATAAACTCCCCATCATGTTGTCCTATGTGTCCATGTTATCCTATGTGTCCATGTTGTCTTATGTGTCCATGTTGTCCTATGTGTCCATGTTGTCCTATGTGTCCATGTTATCCTATGTGTCCATGTTATCCTATGTGTCCATGTTATCCTATGTGTCCATGTTATCCTATGTGTCCATGCTGTGTCCTATGTGTCCATGCTGTGTCCTATGTGTCCATGCTGTGTCCTATGTGTCCATGTTATCCTATGTGTCCATGTTATCCTATGTGTCCATGTTATCCTATGTGTCCATGTTATCCTATGTGTCCATGTTATCCTATGTGTCCATGCTGTGTCCTATGTGTCCATGCTGTGTCCTATGTGTCCATGTTATCCTATGTGTCCATGCTGTGTCCTATGTGTCCATGTTATCCTATGTGTCCATGCACACACAGGCTGTTATCAGCTGTTTTTAGCAGTGACGTTTTTGAGCTGTAAAAAAAACCCCAAGATCTGAGGGGGTTTTTTGGACGTTTTTCAGCTGTAAAAAGGTTCAAACGCTCAAAAACATCAAACCCCGTTTTTTTGGACGTTTTTAGACCAATTGGGGGAAAACCCCCCCCCCCAAAAAAAATGCTGGCCTTTTAAAAATGCGAAAAAACAGCGGTAATAGAACACTGGTAAAAGCTCAAAACCTTCCTGATAAGCTGACATTTTTGAAAGTTTTTTTTTTTTAAAGTCCTATGTGCATGAAGCCATATGGCCCGTATACCCGATCTGAAAATCAGACGAAAAATACCGCATTCGATGCTATCGGAGCCAATCATGACCGTTCATCCGATAATATTCAATCGGACAAGCATGAAAATTTTGATTGCATGGTACCAGATCGTACGATTTTCATTCAATCAGTACAGTTGTCATCCGAAAATACAATACAAATATACTACAACACATGACATCATGACAAATTTTTTATTCTGTCGTACGAGAATTTTCTTGACTTTAGTACACTCTTCCGATATTCGATCGGAGATTAGCATCCCAAAAAAAACACGCTCTGTCGTCCCATTTTCGGAACGCGTGTATGGGGCATAAGTATTTTTTTACAAAACCTTTTTAGAAATGCTGTGTGATTGGGGAACACATAGAGGGGTTTTCTCAAATTTGAATGCAAGTGGAGATCTCCTTTAATCACTTAAGGACTAAAAGGTTTTACCCCCTTCCTGACCAGGCCATTTTTTTTTCCTACTATAAAATCCAATAAAAATATGTAAAAAATCAAATATCCATCAATTTAGGCCAATATGTATTCTGCTACATGTTTTTGGTTAAAAAAAAAAAATAAATAATCCCAATAACCGTATATTGATTGGTTTGCGCAAAAGTTATAGCGTCTACAAAATAGGGGATATATTTATGGCTTTTTTTTTTTTTTTTTTTTTTACTAGTAATGGTGGTGATCAGCAATTTGACCGTTGGTGCACGAGATTGGAACAGCCAACGTGCGATGGTCGAGCAGACTAGAAATCTTCCTACGTCCTACGACTGTTGTATCGTGTGTACAGAGAACACGCATGCTCAGAAGTCAGGAAAGCCCAGAAGTGTCCATTCCTGTAAACCTACGTTCCTAATTCACAAATCGCATTCACCTGAACGTCCCCTTTATACGCTCGTAGCACATCGCCACGTTAGGCTTGGTCGTACGATCGCTTGGTGCATGCCAGTATGCGATAAACAGCCAACATACGATTTTGGACATCTGGTCGTACGACCAATGCACCGTGTGTACGAGGCTTTAGTGACACTTTTTGGGAACCAGCAACACCAATACAGTGATCAGTGCTAACAGTATGGACTGACACTGTACTAATGACACAGGCTGCGAAGGGGTTAACATCAGCAATCAAAGGGCTAAATGTGTTCCCTGGGAGTGTTTACTAACTGTGAGGAATGGACTGAGTAGGAGAACACAAAGATCCGTCTTCCTGCTTAGTAGGAAGACCAGAACCCTATGTCCTCCCCTGTCAGAACGAAGATCTGCCTTGTCTACATAGGCAGATCCCCGTTCTGTCTCTGTGGGGAACGATCGTGGGTGGCCAGTGGACATCACGCCCACTGGACCCACTGATTGGCTCCCTCGCTGACCAATTGGCGCGCACCCACACAGGCTAGTGTGCGAAAGGATGTACAGGTATGTTTCGCGCAGCCAAGCCACCTTGCCACAGTACAACTGCGGCAGGTGGTTGACTAAGAGTCAGCGCTTTACCACTTGCCATCAGTGAAAAAAAAATGGTGTATCGGACAATCGTGGTAAATCTGTTTTATGTAGCCTGTGACAAACTATCAGGGTCGCAAAGGATGCAGTTGCGACAGAGTCCTGGCAATCATGCTACTGTGGGGGGGGCGGGAGGCCAAGACAGCAGAACATGTGAAAGGTGGGCGGGGGGCAAGACAGCAGAACATGTGAAAGGTGGGGGGGGGGCAAGACAGCAGTGCATGTGAAAGGTGGGGGGGGCCAAGACAGAGGACATGTGAAAAGTGGGGGGGGGGGGGGCTAGGACAGCAGAACATGTGAAAGCGTCCCACTGCTTGGTTCACCCCAATGTGACTTCCTTGTAACTTAACATTGCCATCAAAGGCGCTCAACCATATGAGTAAAGGGCCCCAGGATCAGTGGAAAGGGGCCTCGGGACCAGAGGAAAGGGCCCCTAGTGATTGGGGGAGGCGCCTTTATGGCCCTGAAGGTTCTAGTTGCGCCTCTTGCTGTAGCACAGTGTCCACCAAACATGAGCTATCCTAGGGGTACTTGGGATGCTTACCTTGGAATGGTTAACGTGACAACTATGTGGGTGTTATTGGGGAAGAACTGTAAAGTGGGAGCTGAAATGGGCCTTTAATAATCCCAGCACAGATCTTATATAAGGGGGACAAGAAAGGGAAAAAAAAAAATCTAGTTGCATGCGTTAAGCTGGCTATATCCTCCCCCTTTTTTTTTTTTTTTTTATCAAAATAAATGAATGGACTTCCCCATCCACACAAGCAATGTGAATGGAGGAATCCTTCCTGCTGTGCTATTGTATTCTGACAGCGGGACTCCTCCATTGTCTGTATACACTGATCAGTGCTACAGCTGTTCCATCAGATTAGGTGGCCTGTCAAATATGGTAACGGAAGTGATATTCCATCAAGGCCATCTTGGTACATGTAGACCAGTGGTTCCCAACCTCAGTCCTCAAGAACCCCCCCCCCAACGGGCCAAGTTTTTAGGTTTTCCTTTACTTTGCACAACTGCTTTAAATCAATACCAATGCCATGGTATTGATAAGAGCTATTTTATCTAAGGGAAGTTCCCAAAACATGGCCTGTTGGGGGTACTTGAGGACGGAAGTTGAAGGACTGAAGTTGAGAACCACTGATGTAGACCAAGTGAGAAAAATTTAGCTGCACACCAACACCCGTCCAGGTTTATTGACAGACTGCCACCAGGACTAAAACAATGGACCAAGGGGTGACGACTAGAGTTGAGCGAACACCTGGATGTTCGGGTTCGGCCGAACTTCGCGGAAACGTTCAGGTTCGGTACCGAACGTGACCCCGGACCCCATTGAAGTCAATGGGGACCTGAACTTTTCGGCACAAAAATGGCTGTAAAAAAAGTCCTGGCAAGTGCTAGAGGGCTGCAAAAGGAAGAAAAATGGGAGATGTTATTAGATCTGCAATCTGTCCCTCAAAGTAGTAGTAATCTCTACCTAGTCCAGTATCCGATCGTTCTGTAATGCAGGATGAGAGATCGTTCTGTAATCAGATCGTTCTGTAATGCAGGATGAGTGTTTATTAGATCTGCAATCTGTCCCTCAAAGCAGTAGTAGTAATCTCTACCTAGTTATTATCACTGCTGTCTGTCCCTCACAGCAGTAGTAGTAATCTCTACCTAGTTATTAGATCTGCAATCTTTCCCTCATAATCTGTCCCTCACAGCGCCGGCAGCATCCTCTCCCTACACTAACCTGAGAGCATGTGACATGCAGCACTGTGACTCCAGCCTCATATAGAGGCTGGGTCACATGATGCACTGGCCAATCACAGCTATGCCATTAGTAGGCATGGCTGTGATGGCTTCTAGGGAAAACCAGTGAAAAGCTTGTTGATTGGCTGCCCTGCAGCTATTCAACATGTGTGATAAAATACCAGAACCCAAACCTGGACTTTCTCAAACGTTTGGGTTCGGAACACGGACACCCGAAAGTTCGGTACCAACCTGAACGTTACAGTTTGGGTTCGCTCAACTCTAGTGACGACCTTTCACACATACATTGTGCTTCTTCAGACCCAAAGGAAGACTGACCTACTGAACCTCTAAATAGAGGACGCTTCCACCTCACAGGTGTAGGGCACTGTGATCAGCTCTCCCCATGTCTTGATAAGAAAAACTAAAAACATACTGAACAATACAAGTACATATGCAAAGCCAAAGTGACAAAATTTGAAAAAACTGACACCATAAAAAGGTAAATAAAAAAAATATTTGTATGGAGGACACCAAAGCACATGCGTCTCATAGCAGCGATAACCAGAAATCGCAGAGAGACACGTGATGCACGGTGTCCACCAACCGTCAGCACAATACAAAAGGGAATGGGCACAAATATGCTGTGTAGGGACATGAAACCTGCCTCGATAAATATCCAGTGGATGTTAAATATAAGAATATTCTCTCGATATTCTGTAACTTATATTGATAAGTCCCAAGAAAGTCTGTTCAGTTCTTGTGTAAAAACTCAAAAATGGATTTAATAATAAAATAGTAAAATATTACAAGAACAATATTAAAATGCAAAATGTAAAAATATCAATGTAGTTCTATTCTTGAGATGAAGATTGTGTCTGTATAAGACTCCTTGAGGCCCCTTTCACACTTGTGCGACACGATTTTACTGTGATTTTCTTTGCTGCGATTTTACCACAATTTCGGATCCGTACAACTTTGGTCCAACTTTGTTGCAACTTTGGCACAATGAAAACCTATTACAAAAACGTACAGAAATCGCATCTGTGTAGTATTCAGGTGCGATTTGCATGCGACTTTGAGGGTTTAACATTGAAGTCTATGGACCTCAAGTTGGGCCAAAGTAATGCAGGGGCTACTTTGAAATCGGCACAACTTTAAGTCATACAGATATCGATACTCGTTGGAAATAACGGGGAAGGACTTGTCATGCAACTTTGCAGTCGCATAAGTGTGAAAGGGGCCTGAGTCTGCAAGACTGCCTCAAAAGCTTTTTGTCCACAACTTTTACTCCAAAAATCAACCCCCACCTTTCCTAAAATTTCAGTCTAACACCCCCTCCCTGAGGAGATGCCCACTGAAATTCAATGCACAGCTATGTTGAACATGGGGAAGGGGCAGAGCCATATGTTGCCAAACGCTTATAAACCATGTTACTCGCAATCCGAGGTTCTACTGTATACTGAATTACTGTATATTTTAAATCTGTCACTGTTTTGATGAATTGTAAAAGCAGCAGTGTTCTGTCAGATTAGCAAACCTGTGAGATGAGCAGGCTTGCCGCTGCTTTTCAAATTCAACATCTAAACAGTCTGACAGATTTCTAATTGCTGTATTTCACTATATAAGCTCCGTTTTACTGGTAAAAATGAGCGTCAAATGCAAAAATATGTCCGCTTCCCGACTTCTAACTCTGGCTAAAGCTGTTCAGCAATGGAGTCGTATTCAGGCAACTAAAAGGGGCCATGGTTGAGTACATTGACCAGAAGTGGAGATTCCTTCATCCATGTTGTAGTGAGGATGGAGGAAATGGCTGATTTTTCTCTCCTTCAGGCTGCATGCACACCTGAGCGTATTGAAAGTCGTGCGATTTTACTATTTTTTTTTTTTTTTTTTTTTGCCGTGATTTTTGTACAGGTCAAAAGGTCACCAATGTAAAAATCAGGAAACCGCCTGTAATCTGCCTAAAAAGAAGATCATGTACTTTTTTGAGCTTCAGGCGTTTTGCTTCAGGCGACAGAACGCTCACATGTGAACTGGGGCCATTGAAACAAATGGGATTTTGCTTGTTGGGCGTTGGAGCTGCAGAGAGGAGCGTTTTACAAGCTGAAAAACGCTCGTGTTTGAATGGGCCTTCAGATCTATGCGTTTTTCAGCTCCTAAATCGCTCAGCTCTGAAGTTCAAAAACAACAAACAAGCAAAATCCCATTCATTTCAATGACCCCTGCTCACATCTGAGCGTTCTGTCACCTGAAGCAAAGCACCTGAAGCTCAAAAAAGTACACAAACTTCTCTTTAGGCAGATTGCGGACGGTTTACTGCTTTTTACAGTGGTGACCTTTTGACCTGTACAAAATCGCACAACTTTCTGCCTGAAAACAAACCGCTCAGGTGTGCATGCAGCCTCAAGCTGCACAATGAGGAAGAGACAATTAGGCCTGCACTACTAAGACAAGGCGTGGTGTTTTCTCACTACTAGCGCTTTTACCACACACTTGGTGTTCTTATCGGCCCTTATGATATAATCAATGTAGATTACCACACTCTGCTGCTTCATGTTGGTGATAACGGTTTTCAATGGCAGGCTACAGAGAAAAGCAGAACAAAGCTGTTTGAGGTGATAATAACCTAATGATTTATCACTGTTGTGACAGATTTTAACAGTCAGGCCTCATGCACACAGGACCTTTTTTTTTTTTTTTTTTTTTTTTTTTTGTTTCTATAGCTGCTTTTTTCCCACAGTCCTTAACCACTTCCCGCCCGGCCTATAGACAAATGATGGCCAGGCAGTGGCTTTATCCTGGCTGGACGTCCCCAGGATAACACGCGGGCGCATGCATCGTGGCAATCGGTGGTGCGGTGTGTCAGTCTGACCCACTACATTACCGATCTCGAGCTCTTTACCAAGTGATCAGCCGTGACCAATCACGGTGTAAACCGGAAGAGCCGTTTATCTGCAGATGTGAGTAGAGGAGAGCTGATCGGCTGCTCTCCTGACGGGGGTCTGCACTGCATGTTTATCAGTGCAGCCCACCACCCCCTAGGATCACCACCCGGGACCACCAGGGAGCCCACAATAGACCACCCGGTGAGGGGTGTACAGTGCACTGTAGGGATGGTGCTGTGCCCATATGTGATGCCTGCCAGTGCCATCCCTAACCGTGCTATAATCTCAGTGCCACCTATCAGTGCTGCATATATGTGCCTCATCGGTGCCACCTCATCAGTGCCAATCTGTACTGCCTCATAAGTGCCGTCGATGTAGCCACATCAGTGCCCGTCAGTGAAGGAGAAAATGTACTTATTTACAAAATTTCGTCACAGAAACAAAGTTTTTTTTTTTATTTTTATTTTTTTTTTTTTTTTTTAGTGCAAAATATAAATGCAGAGGTGATCAAATACCACCAAAAGAAAGCTCTATTTGTGGGAACAAAATAATAAAAATTTTGTTTGGGTGCAGCGTCGCAAGACCGCGCAATTGTCATTCGAAATGCGACAGCGCTGAAGATTGGTCTGGGCGGGAAGGAGGGTAAGTGCCTGGTATTGAAGTGTTATTCTATGTGTCCATGCACACGTAGGCTGTTATCAACTCTTTTTGGAAGTAAAAAGGACAAAAACTAGTGGGCTCTGAGAGGTGTTTTTCAGCTATAAGGCCTTATGCACAGAGGACATTTAAAAAAACGTTCTAAAAACGCCAGCTTTGTAGTGGGTTTTTTTTTTTTTTCCCAACGTTTTTTGAGCTTTTATTTTATTTGGTGAGCCGCATTTTTTGCTGTGTGCCTGAGGCCTAAGGCTCGGTTCACACCAGTGCGATGCGGGAACCCTGTGGATTAACTGTGGGTTCCCGCATCACACCGACT
>BLSH010528051.1:35615-48291 GCA_018402905.1 Glandirana rugosa
TTTTTTTTTTTGTTTTTGTAAAAATATGTATATATATATATATATATATATATATATGTGTGTGTATATGTATGTGTACGTGTTGGTTTAGTAGGGTATATGTTAGGAAGTGGGTGTCAACTAGGTCTCCTTCCGTTTTTTGGGGTCGTTTCGTACCTAAGTTAAACGATATTGCCCACTTTTTTAAGGAAGGACTAAGGGACTCTCCGTTAGCCTATGTGGGACCTAGTTGAAATGGATTTTTACAATCATGGGTCAATATAATAAATGTAATTCCTTTATTAGGTCCCGGAAAAATTTCGTTAGTTGACACGACCGGTATATATATATATATATATATATATATATGTATAAAAATGTTTTTGTTTTTTTTTTTGGTTGAACTGGATGTGTCTTTTTTCAACCTGACTGTAACTACCGTATTTTCCGCACCATAAGACGCACTTTTTTTCTCCCAAAAAGTGGGGAAAGTCTCCCTGCATCTTATGGTGCGAATGCTGCAAAACCCTCCCCCCCCCTTGTCGCCGCCGGGAGCTCGCATTACACTGCGGGCTCCCGGACACCATAGAGCGCTGCTCTGATCTCACACAGTGAGAAGACAGAGCAGCCGCAGTACTTCATTTGGCCACTGGGGCTTCATTCGGCCCCAGTGGCCAAAAGAAGTACTGCGGCGGCTGGAGCTGCTTTTCTGAATGGGATCTGGCTGCAGAGTGGAGCTCCACTATGCGCAGGGTGATGACATCATCACAGCGCAGTGGTGGCTGGAGATATGAATCTCCCTCTCAGCTCTGTCAGGCTGCATTTCAGGGACACAGGTATGTGCTGTATTTCATGGATCTGTATTGTGCTGTATTTCATGGATCTGGTATATGGCTGTATTTCATGAATCTGGTATATGGCTGTATTTCATGGATCTGTATTGTGCTGTATTTCATAGATCTGTATTGTGCTGTATTTCATGGATCTGGTATGTGGCTGTATTTCATGGATCTGGTATATGGCTGTATTTCATGGATCTGTATTGTGCTGTATTTCATGGATCTGGTATATAGCTGCACTGGTAAATATTTTAGTACACCATTTGGTTCAGAATATTTTTTTTTCTTGTTTTCCTCCTCTAAAACCTAGGTGCGTCTTATGGTCAGATGCGTCTTATGGTGCGAAAAATACGGTATGTAACTATGTAACTGGGGCTACCCCCTCATATCAAACCCTAGAGATCTAGTACACCTCACTGACACTCTCCCTCTGGGTCTCCCTGTCCCCATCTTCTGACCCCATGCTAAGTCATATGGATCCACACCTACTATAGACCTAATGCCTTATAGTGCTACACAGCAAGTCTGCGGCGATCATCCCAGCTCTTACTGCGTAGTGTCTAGGCCATGCAGTCATCCTAGTTTTTACGTTTCATACGAAACTCCCCATGTTCACATTAACTTAGGCTGGATATCATCGATGCAGACTTGTATACACTGTGAATAACGGTACAACTTTACTATGTCTCTATTTATCTATATTTCTTATGTTTGTAGCTGTCCAGTTTCTGACGACAGTCCATTGCACCTCATTAATTCTTTCACTACCTGGAATTATCGTCCAGGTTGATCGTGGGATTGAAAATCCTCTGGTAGGCCACTTTTAGCCATCCCTAGGATTTTCCTGCTCCTAGTGTGAGCATGATTGTTTACTCTTATTCCTACTTTATCATTGAGCCTGTATACCAAATAACCTCTACCCCTCCTAACTCCTATCTCTCTTTCCTAGCCTCCCCTTACTCTTTTTTCCAACCCTACCTATCTCCAGAGGGAGGCGCAACCACACTTCCTTACCTTAAACTATAGCTGACCACACCCGATACTCTGAATGGCCCCTCTAAACATATTAACTCATAGTGTCCAAGGACTCAACTCTCCAGCTTAGCACACGAAAGCTTTCCAAACCTATGCCTCTATATCAGCCCATGTGGTATGCCTCCAGGAAACACACTTCTCTGCCCACTCCACCCCAAAGTTTCTTGCCCGCCAATACCCACAGACCTATATGGCTTCAGCAACTAAAAAACACAGAGGAGTGCTGATTGCTTTACACTCTACCGTTTACTCTCTTAACTGAGATCAAAGATCCGGAGGGCAGATACCTACTCCTGAAGGGTCAGCTCCTCGACCAAGACATCTCCATTATTTCTTACTACACCTCTAACTCTAACCCACTCCCATCTCTCTCCCATCTATTCCAACTCGTGGACACACACAAGAGGGGGACTGTTATAGTCTGTGGAGACTCTAACCAAATACTTTATCCCCTTCTAGATAAATCACCCGCACCCCTACAGTTAGCCGCCTCAACTTCTGACAGCTCCTAGACCACCATTCACTAGTGGACTCTTGGAGAGAACACAATCCCACCAGACGCCAATACACCCACTACTCCCATCCCCACAAAACCTTCTCACGCATCGACCACATCCTGGTCAACACTGCAACGTTGGCCCAGATGCTAGATTCCTATATACTACCCAGTGCATGGTGTGACCATAACACAGTAATTACGTCTTTCTCTTCCCTAGTTCCTACGTGATTGCATAAGTCCTGGACCATTAACGATAGCCTCCTGGCAAACCCCACTCACAGATTAGAAATTGCCGCAGCTCTGAAGGAATACCTGGCTACTTATGTAACTCCACACACTGACCCTCTCACCATATGGGAAGCGCATAAACCCTACATTAGAGGAGTATGCATTAGTCGAGCCTCCCATGCACACAAAGAATATCGCAAATGACTGGAACAACTAGACATAGCCTTCCGCAAAGCTACCGATCAGTTCCAAAGCTCCGTGTCCCCTGTCACCAAGGAACTTTTTGAAAAAGCCCGCCTAGAACTAGGCATAAGCTTAACAGAATCGGCTAAAAAAGCACACTTTATACATGAAGGCGAATAGACCAGACACATTCCTGGCACTAGCACTTCGTAGAGCTGATTATACCCCCAAGCCGATAAGATTGAAAACATCCCCCAACTCGTACTCATATCCCACCCCTTACCCAGGACCACAAAACGGCCTTAGACCAACCACTCACGATAGAGAAAATAGTTGCAACTATTAAAACTTTAAAACCACACAAACGTCCAGGCCCTGATGGCCTTTTGGCCACCTACTACAAACAATTTTTTGACCTATTAGCCCCACTTCTTGTTACAGCCTTCAACTCTCTCCTTAAAGACCAACACTTCCGGCCCGAATCCCTAACGGCGTCAATATCAATGATACCTAAACCTAATACTGACGATTCCTCTCTTGATACACATCAATATTAAAATCCTGGCCAAGATCTTTTCTACCCGCTTGCAACCCATAATAGGCAAACTTATCCATAAAGATCAGATGGGTTTTATCCCCTCCAGACAAGCAGGTGACAATATTCGCAGAGCCGCTCTTTTAGCCCATACAGCACGAACACACTGCATCCCTACCTGCTTTCTATCATTAGATATATGCAAAGCATTCGATTTACTGGCCTGGCCCTACCTACATTCCATACTTTAAAAATGGGGTTTTGGTACAAATTTCCTTAGATGGATCTGATCTGATCTCTTTATCACGACCCCAAAGCTTACGTTACCTGCCCGGGATTTTACACTGACCCCTTTCGCATACACAGAGGTACTCATCAGGGCTGTCCCCTCTCTCCCCTTCTTTTCGCCCTGGCGATTGAGCCATTAACGATCCTGATTCGGAATAACCCCAATATACACGGCCTTGAACTAGGAAACCATCACCATAAACTATGCTTGTTTGCCGATGATGTCCTGCTGTTCCTAACAACCCCTTTGACCTCCGCCCCCAACCTAATGAAACTTCTTTCAGACTTTGGCCAAATTTCTGGACTCCATGTCAACCCCCAAAAATCTAAAGCCCTAAACATCTCTCTGCCACTGGCCTTACATACCCAATTAAGGGATTCCCTCCCCTTCTCCTGGACCATGACCCACCTTACCTACCTGGGCGTTAAATTCACGCACGACCTGACTGACCTATACTCAGCCAATTACCCCCAAATGCTCACTCAGCTCACCAATCTTATGTCCAAATGGGCAAATCTCCCCCTCTCATGGATGGGCAGAATAACGGCCATTAACCACTTGCTTACTGGGCACTCAAACCCCCCTCCTGCCTGGACCAATTTTCAGTGCTGTCACTCTGTGAATGACAATTGCGCGGTCGTGCAACGTTTTACCCAAACAAAATTGACGTCCTTTTGTTCACACAAATAGAGCTTTCTTTTGGTGGTGTTTGATCACCTCTGCAGTTTTTATTTTTTGCGCTATAAACAAACAAAAAGGGACGATTTTGAAAAAAAAAACATTTTTTTACTTTTTGCTATAATAAATATCCAAAAATAAAAAAAAACGAATTTATTCATCAGTTTAGGCCGACATATTCTTCTACATATTTTTGGTAAAAAAAACGCAATCGCCGTATATTGCTTGTGCTGCACAAAAGTTATAGCACCTACAAACTATGGACATTGGTTTATGACATTTTTATTATTTATTTATTTTTTACTAGTAATGGCGACGATCTGCGTTTTTTATCGGGACTGTGATATTGCGGCGGACATGTCAGACGTTTTTGACACTTTTTTGGGACTAATGACATTTATACAGCGATCATATCTAAAAATAGACACTGATTACTGTATAAATGTCATTGACAGTGAAGGGGTTAACACTAAGGGGGCAGTGAAGGGGTTAAATGTGTTCCCTGGGTGTGTTCTAACTGTGGGGGGGCATGGCTAACAGGGACATAACAGATCTAACTGATCCCAGTGACAGGGATCAGTAGATCTGTCATACCCCCCTCACAGAGTGGGGAACCGCCGTGTTTACATCAGCGGTTCCACGTTCTGGCTCTCTGTGAGGAGATTGCGGGTCTCCGGCGGACATCGAATCCGTCCGACCCACGGGCATGTTCATGCGGCTGGCGAGAGCGTGCCCAGCACGAGCCAAAGGGGTGGACATCTATTGACGGCCTCCTGGCAAATTAGATCCACGCTGTAACCGTCAATCAGCTATGGCGCGGATCTGAAGAGGTTAAAATGTCCATCCTCCCAAAAATCTTATACTTATTCAGAGTTCTTCCAACTAAAGTCCCACTGCACTATCTTAGAATACTCCAACGTAGGGCCTCCCATTTCATTTGGGGTTCACATAGACCGCGTCTACTCCCACGTACTCTCTACACCCCCCATATAAGAGGCGGTCTAAGTGTCCCTAATTTCGCCAAGTATTACCAAGCAGCTCAGCTGGCCGTAATCCCCAAATACCATGCAACAAAGAAAATCCCCCTCTGGGTGTCCCTAGAATCAATGGATTGTGATCCACTGCCAATCTCCTCTGGATGCACCCATCTCACCACCATAACCTCCACAATGAAATTATCAAACACAGCCTAATCCTATGGGACAGACTTAAAAAACACTTTGGTCTCCAATCACCCCACAATCCATTACTCTCCTTTTTACACAACCCAGCCTTCTACCAGGCTTGGTCCTCTCCACACTCTTTCACCAACTGATCAAGAGCTGGCCTCCTGGCCTCCTCCGTGCTCACCACTTATATAGATCCAACACTATCACTCCCATCTCCACCTTATGTGAGACTCACCACCTACCTTCCACCGAAGGCTTCAGGTACATTCAGATAAAACATTTCTACTCACAATATACCCCCCTGGACAACTGTGTCCCCACCCTCTCGCTGTTCGAACAGGCATGCCACACTGACCCCCACAAATGTGGCATTATTTCCTATCTATATACACTGCTTTTTTTCTACTACTACCTCTACACCCCCCACATACGTTGAGAAATGGGGAAAAGATCTGCCCTCCCACTGTGAAGGACCTAAACTGGAACCAAATTTGGAAAGCCACCAAATCTGCCTCACCTAACATTGTTGCTCTTGAAACCAACTACAAGGTACTCACTAGGTGGTACCTGGTCCCCACCAGGATAGCCAAATTTAACCCAAACTATCCTTCTACTTGTTTCCACAGGTGCTCTGACCAAGGCACTCACATGCACATTGGGTGGGATTGCCCGATTGCCCGTGACCTGTGGACTGAAGTCTTTCAATTACTATCTCAAATGTTTGACACGCCCTTATTGCCTGATCCTGTAGTGGCTCTCTTGAACAGTAAACCCTCTACGCTAACTAAAAAACAATTGAAACTTCTACTCTTTGTCACAACAGTGACCAAACAGTCCATTGCTAAGGCTTGAGAATCCACCACACTGTCCATGGTCCCAATTAAACACCGGATCAACCAGGCAAATAAAACTGAGGCCATCTGCCTTAACAAACTCTCCAAATTTGAAAAACTCTGGTGTCCATAGATCACCCATGGTCTTCCCACAGGCTTTGACCAGACACTGATCATAGACACTGGGTGAAGTAACCCTATCTAGGCTACACACTTCTAGCCTTCTCTGAGCCAGTACCCCCCCAGAGATACTCCCCCCCACACCCATCCCCCCCTTCCACCTTTCCTACTTGGGGTCTTACCCCATTCTCTTTCTCCTTCTCTTGTTCCTCTCTCTCCCTATCACAATAAACTATGATTTACAGGAGGCCTTTGCTCCCCCACTTCGGCTGGGCCACTTAGCCGGATCCCAGCCTGGGGAGTAAATCCTCCGACTTCTTTGCTTCCCTTTTTAACTTTCTTACTACTATTTCCTTCTATAATATACCGGATTTCCCATATTATGGCAAAGCAATTGCATGGTGGACTGATCACTTCTATACTTGTATTTAACATTCTGCTTTTGGCTTAACACCTATGTAACACTGTCATATTTGTATACTGTTATGTATTCTCTACTTTTTCACCAATAAAAATGTTTGAAATGAAACATGCCTGCAGCTGGATTGGCCGCAAAGATGAGGACTAGACTTGAGCGAACCAAAACTGTAAAGTTCGGGTCCGTACCGAACTTTTGGGTGTCCGGGATTCTGGTATTTTATTACACGTGTTGAAAAGCAGCCAATCAACACGTGTTTCACTGTTTTTCCCTAGAAGCCATCACAGCCATGCCTACTAATGGCATGGCTGTGATTGGCCAGTGCACCATGTGACCCAGCCTCTATATGGACCTGGAGTCACCGTGCTGCATGTCATATGCTCTCAAGGTAGTTTAGGGAGAGGATGCTGCTGGCTCTGTGAGGGACAGATTGAAGAACATCTCATCCTGCATTACTGAATGATCTGATTGTGGACTAGGGAGAAATAATAGTACTGGTGCTTTGAGGGACAGATTTCACACCTCATCCTGCTGCACAGAACGATCTGACTGGACTAGGTAGAGTCTGTTGCTTTAAGGGAAAGATTATTCTTCTAAAATGATCTCCAACTTGTACAGGGAAAGGTTCCAGCTGTTGCTTTAAGGGAAAGATTACTGTTCTAAAATCATCATCAAAGTGTGTGTGAAAAGCCTATTTCAGCCCCAGGGAGCCATATCAGTGTTGTAGAATCATGTTCAAACTGTGTGTGAAAAGTCTATTTCAGGCGGAGGGAGCCATATCAATGTTGTAAAATCATGTTCAAACTGTGTGTGAAAAGTTTATTTCAGGCTGAGGGAGCCATATCAGTGTTGTAAAATCATGTTCAGACTGTGTGTGAAAAGTCTATTTCAGCCGGAGGGAGCCATATCAGTGTTGTAAAATCATGTTCAAACTGTATGTGAAAAGTCTATTTCAGGCGGAGGGAGCCATATCAGTGTTGTAAACTCATGTTCGAACTGTGTGTGAAAAGTCTATTTCAGCCAGAGGGAGCCATATCAGTGTTGTAAAATCATGCATAAACTGTGTGTGAAAAGTGTATTTCAGCTGGAGGGAGCCATATCAGTGTTGTAAAATCATGTTCAAACTGTGTGTGAAAGTCTATTTCAGCCGGAGGGAGCCATATCAGTGTTGTAAAATAATGTTCAAACTGTGTGTGAAAAGTCTATTTCAGGCGGAGGGAGCCATATCAGTGTTGTAAAATCATGTTCAAACTGTGTGTGAAAAGTCTATTTCAGGCGGAAGGAGCCATATGAGTGTTGTAAAATCATGTTCAAACTGTGTGTGAAAAGTCTATTTCAACCGGAGGGAGCCATATCAGTGTTGTAAAATCATGTTCAAACTGTGTGTGAAAAGTCTATTTCAGCCGGAGGGAGCCATATCAGGGTTCTAAAACCATCTTAGATGATTTTACAACACTGATATGGCTCCCTCCGCCTGAAATAGACTTTTCACACAGTTTGAACATTATTTTACAACACTGATATGGCTCCTTCCGCCTGAAATAGACTTTTCACACACAGTTTGAACATTATTTTACAACACTGATATGGCTCCCTCCGGCTGAAATAGACTTTTCACACACAGTTTGAACATGAGTTTACAACACTGATATGGCTCCCTCCGGCTGAAATAGTCTTTTTACTCAAAGTTTGAATATGATTTTAGAACACTAATATGGCTCCCTGCGGCTGAAATAGGCTTTTCTCACACACTTTGAAGATGGTCCACATCCACCTCCATTTTTGATTTTTTTATGTGATTTTTTTTTAAATTATTTTAAGTTATTTCCCTATCCCCATTTCTTTGTAGGGCACTTGTCCGACCCTTACCCCCATTTTCCTTCCTTTTGCAGACCTCTAGGACTTTCCAGGACTTTGTTACAGCCATTTTTGTGCCTAAAA
Organism: Glandirana rugosa; assembly: GCA_018402905.1. Taxonomy (NCBI): domain Eukaryota; kingdom Metazoa; phylum Chordata; class Amphibia; order Anura; family Ranidae; genus Glandirana; species Glandirana rugosa. The sequence goes on from BLSH010528051.1 coordinate 44,362, forward strand.
GTTTGGGTCCCCATTGATTACAATGGGGTTCGGGGTCCGTGTTAAAGTTCGGGTCCAGTCCAGACCCGAACCCGGATTTTGTCCCAAAGTTTGGCCGAACCAGCAGAATCCAAACTTCCAGAGGTTTGAACAACTCTATAGATGATCTCACGCAGAATACCACCGCCAGGCTATGCCTCTACATGTTACGCCACCTGCCATCATGGCTTTGTCTGGAGTCAAGCCGAGCGGGTGCAATGGGGTGGATTTTATAGATCTGTATGTTGTAAGTTGATTGCAGCTGTTTGTGATTTGGGTGTGCTGCGCATGTGCGGTCCGGGTGCTCTGATTGGTGTTGTCATAGTAGTCTAGATGTGTTGAGAGGACGGCTAGGGTTGGCACCTCATCCCTTTAAACCCAAACCCATATGAATTACACAGGTTCTGAGGTTAATTTAATGCAGATAAGGCATAAAGAGAGTTTAATTACCACCTTAATCAGCCTCAGAACCTGTGTAATTAGTATGTGTTTGGTTTTAAAGGGATGAGGTGGCAACCCTAAGGACGGCCAGTGTGGCCCAGTGAATTACTCTGCTCGCACATGCTCAGTAGCAATAACAGCAGCCATTTTAGTGTAGTCTTATGGATAGGATGGATCAGGGTGGATGGTTATTCATATAATCACCACGCACTCTAAGAATGCGCGATAGTAAGTCTTCATGTGGCTAGACGCTTGCGCGTCAGTAAATGACAGGTATAAGACTTGCTAAATAGAGAATGGGAACTAAGATTCTTGACAGTAATCTGGCGGCCATTTTCTTGTAGTCCTATTAAATAGGACATTTGGCTGGTTCTATTGAAGCCGGACAAGCATATTTTAATTGCTAAGGGGACTTAGAAATAAAAGCTTGATATACATAAGCACAAAAGGGGGGTATTAGAATATTGGTGAATAAAAAATATAAAATGTAAAAAGTTATGTTAGTGTGTGAACGAACTAAGTGTTGGCCAAGACTATTAATGATACTAAAACATAGTGTTAAAGTGAATGGAGGAAACAAAATTAAGGCGTACATATCCAAGATGAAAACGCCTTGGAATCCTAAAAGAACACAGCACTACTAACCATCATTCGGAATACCAACATACTAACTTTAGAAATAGGTCACTGTTCAAACCACCAAACACAGACAATAGCCACATAGAGGTTTTTAAACGTCTGGTAACTCAAGATTTACAGAAACTGGAAATCAAGAAAGCGAAAGAAACTAGAAACATGGAAATAGGAATGAAAATATTAGAAAATCGTAAGGATCTGGTCATTAGACCACCAGATAAAGGGGGTGCCATTGTGTTACAAATGAAAGAAGCCTACCTTACCGAGTTAGAGAGACAATTGGCAGACCTGAATACATACATATCTCTAAGAGGAAATCCTACCAAATCATATAAAAAAGACTTGGAGCAGCTGGTAAATAAAGGTGTATCAAAACGACTAGGAAAAGGAAAGTAGATATCTGGTACCAGATACCTGCCGCATCCCAATCATCTATACGGTACCTAAAATTCACAAAAACAGTCAGAATCCACCAGGGAGACCAATTGTAAATGGCATCCAATCAGTAGGAGCCAGAATGGGACAATATCTTGATCACTTCATGCAACCGCTGGCACAACAAACCAAAGCCTACTTAAGAGATACAAAACAGTTAATCCAAGTATTGAACAAACTAAAGATTGAAGAGGGATCCTGCATTTTAGCTACAGCCGATGTGAATTCTCTGTACATGGTGATTGAACATCAGGAAGCAATTAAAGCTACGAAATGGGCATTAAAAGAATATAGCAACATACCAAGGAAACAATAAGCGTTTCTGTTGCAGAGCCTGGAATATTGCCTAATGCATAATTATTTTTGGCACAATAACCAGTTCTACAAACAAATTAAAAGTATAGCCATGAGAGCAAAATTTGCCCCCAGCGTGGCAAATATTTTCATGGAGTGGGAAAATACCAGTATCTACACAACCCCACCACCCCAATTAAAACTTTACAAAAGATTCATTGATGATGTATTGATAGTATGGAATGGCACAGAAAAAGATCTACTACAATATCTAAATCAATTAAATACAAATGATAGAAACATTTCATTCACGTGGGAAATAAACCAACAACATATTAATTTCCTAGATCTCACTATCTCAGTGGTGGGGGGTGCATTCCAAGCCAAGACCTATTTTAAAACAGTAGATAGAAACAGTTACATACCAACCACCAGCTGCCACTATGCACCGTGGCTACTGAACATTCCCAAAGATCAATTCATGCGGTTAAAAATAAACTGCACAGAACAGAAAGACTACAGAGAACAAGCGGCAGTAATTGGGGATAGATTTGTTCAAAAAGGATATCAAGAGAAATACATCCAACAGAGGATAGAATAAATAGACCAACTGGACTGACTAGGATTAATTGAGGATAAAGTATGGGGTGAAACATATGAAGACAACCTGCCCATCATCTTGAACTACGGAGTACAACATAAACAGATTGAAAAGATTTTTAGACGCCATTGGGCGATACTTAAAACAGATAAACACCTCAAACAGATCCTACCGGAGCAACCCATATTCACATACAGAAAAGCTCCCACATTAAGAGATAAGCTAGCTAAAAATGTAGTAGATCCACCTAGAGCAGTGTTTTTCAACTCCAGTCCTCAAGGCACACCAACAGGTCATGTTTTCAGGATTTCCCTCAGATGAAACAGCTGTGGTAATTACTAAGGCAGTGAAACTGATCAAATCACCTGTGCAAACTCATGGAAATCCTGAAAACATGACCTGTTGGTGTGCCTTGAGGACTGGAGTTGAAAAACACTGACCTAGAGGACCTGGCTTCACATTCTTCACAGGGAGAGGGTTCTACCCGTGTAAACGCTGTTATGCGTGTAATAAAAATGAGAAGAAAAATATAAAAAGAGAAAAATTTCTAGCAACAACCACTGGGAAGGCTTATAGTATTAAAGACTTTATAACATGCAAAACAGAAGGGGTTGTGTATGCCCTGGAATGCCCATACAAAATTCAGTATATAGGAAGGACCAAACACCCAAAGTGGAAGAGAATTAGAGAGCATATTCAAAACATCACTAAAGGGTTCCCGAAACATAGTGTATCAAAGCATTATTCCACCCATCACAATAAAGTTCCCTCATCAAATTCTGGGCTATTGAAAAATATCATCCTCATTGGAGATGGAGTACAAAGGTAACTACCCTGAGTCAGTGTGAATCATTCTGGATCCATGAAATGCAGACCCTCCAGCCAACAGGACATAATGTGGACTTTGATGTCAACTGTTTTATCAGTAATTATTAGGATCAATGCAACTTTTGCATAAAGGGCCTTAAGGCCTACGACCACACGGTTTGGGGATCCACCCCCTAACCAGTGTTGAGTACCTTTACACCTATTAGGTTACATTTAGAAATAAAGATGTCAGCCTTTAGTTACATTCATATTCCCAGCACCATGAGTAAGAATTATCAGTAGTTACCAGACTGTACCTACATTAGGGACTTTATATCCACAATAGTGAACCTTTCTCTCCACCACTCTGATAACAAGTACCAAAACGTCTCACCAGACATTATCATATATGTACATAGGAACTGGCCAATTATTAGCCCCATATATATTCATATTACCTTACCCATACCTGAATGTTCCCTTGATATATGTTTATTACATGCTTTAACCACTTGCCGACGGCTGATCGGCATTTGACGGCGACAAAGTGGCGCTGTAACGCGAATCGCCGTCATACGACGGCGGCCGCGATACAGAGCCACTGTGAGCGCCGCGGAGGCCGCCGCGCGCGCGCGAGTGTCACCGAGACATAGCGCCGGCGGCAGCATACTGCCGCTAAGCGCAATGTCGCGGTGAAA
>BLSH010528051.1:59088-71287 GCA_018402905.1 Glandirana rugosa
GACTCCACCCCCTTTGTCCTGTTCATGTATGTGATGGAGGTGGCGGAGCTGGAGATTTCTACAGCGCCTCTCTACCTATTTGTATAGCCGTGGTCCAAAGGCCTGCACCTGTGCCTCTGGACCTTGCTTAAAGTCGGCTGGGACAGTCTATAGACAGGCTGGGGTAGTATATGGACAGGCTGGGGTAGTATATGGACAGGCGCTTGGCGCCCTGGGCGTCAGTGCACCCTAGGCGGCCGCCTACTCCGCCTAGTGGTAGAGCCGGCCCTGCTTGAGGGACACCAGTTCGAGCTCGTTGAGAGGAAAAATACGTCCAAAGGGGACTTCTGCCCCGGGAAGGAGCTTGATGGGGCAATCATAAGGCCTGTGAGGTGGTAACTTGTCCACGCCCCTCCTACTAAACACATCCAAAAAGGCGGGGTATGCAGGTGGAACGGCCTGGCGGGTTTCAGGGTCTGGGTCAGAGTTCAGGCATATCAAGATTGGGGCCGTTTCAGTCCCCGTTTGCAGGCAATGTTGAGCACAATAGGAGGTCTGGAACCTGACTTCACCAGTGCTTCAATTTATGTCAGGGTTGTGCGCCTGTAGCCAGGGGAGGCCCAAGATGATGGGAAAGGGAGGTGATGAAATAACATCCAAACGCAGAAGTTCTTGGTGCCTGCTGGGCGTGGGGACAGGCAGCGGAGTGGTCTCGTGTGTGACGAGTTCTGAGTTAATGGTAGATCCATCAGCTAGAGGCACCACCATCCGGTGTGCTTTCGGTTGTAGGGGAATCCAGTGATGGGCAGCAAATGCCTGATCCAGGAAACAACTACAAGCTCCAGAGTATATGATGGCATGGACCGGAATATTCTCCTCTGCGAGCTGCAAGGAAAGTGGTAGGGCTAAGTGAGTGACCTTTTGTGGTGTTACAGGCAAGGCGCTGGGTGCGACTGTAGGGTGCTTATGTAGCTTAACTGGGCAAGTTCTGACGTAATGTCCTGATTCATCGCAGTAAAGGCACATGTTGTTATTCTTGTGGCTTTGCCTCCCTTTGTGGGTAAGAGAGGGATGGAGAAGTCCGAGTTGCATGGGTTCAGGCAGATCTGCAGGTGAGGTACTGGACTGGGGTAACTCAGCATCCGGGGAGGCATCCAGGTGGGGCATGCTGAACCCCTAGATCGCTCGGCCCTGCATTCCCTGAGGCATTGGTCAATTTGAATGGCCAGATTAACAAGGGCATCCAAAGGATGGGGAACTCCGACTCGGGCCAATTCATCCTTCAAAGGCTCGGACAGTTCCAAACGAAACTCGTGACAAAGAGCCGCGTCATTCCAGTTCGTGTCACCGCTCCAATGCCGGAACTTGGCAGCATAGTCTTCCGTCGTCTGCAGGCCCTGGAGGGCATGGAGGGCGGTTTCAGCCGAGGCGGCTAGATGTGGGTCCTCATATAGCTGGGCCATGGCATGGAAGAACTGGGCCAGGTTAGACACAGCCGCTGCTTTTTGGTCCAGGAGACCGTGAGCCCAGGCCTGGGGGCCTCTGAGAGGGAGGGAAATCACAAAGCCCACTTTGGTATTCTCCAGGGAGAATGTACGGGGCTGGAGTGAGAAGTGTAGTTCGCAGACACTTCTGAACACCTGGAACTTCCTGAGAAGTGTTCAGGCATGGGGACCCAAGGTTTGGATGGCAGTGCTACAACAGTATGAGCAGCAGCAGCTGGTACAGTCCCAAGTGCAGTGGGCACAGAGAGCTCTTGCATTTGCTCCTTGAGCTGCATATAGCGCTCTTGTAGGCTCTTCACGGCTTGTGTAAGGCCGGCCAGGTGCTGGCATAGTTCATCCATATGAGCCACAATCCTGGCGGTGGAGTCTGGTTAATGTGGGGAGCAACTTCTCTTACTATCTCGATTCGGGAGCCCCTGGAGGTGGGAACAGGAGGCTTGGGAGTGCGGGATGGCATGAGGGTTAGGCTGGTAGGAGGTACTAGCAGAGTAGGCTTCAGCGTGGCTCGTGCAGAGATGGTAGTTCAGGCCGGGTCGGCAACGTTCAGGCAAAGCGGTACAGAAGGGGCAGGCGGATGGATGGTCAAGAACATCCAGGGTTCATCAGCAGGCAGGCAGCGAGGTACAAAGCGATCAGGCAGATGAGTGGTCGTGGACCAGTAGAGGTCAGTTCAGGCAGAAAGCACGGGTGGTCAGATCAAGCCGGGGTCGCAGGAATAGGAAGGGCACAGGTTTCAGGTGGCTAGTGAACACAGGATTTGCTGTAGAATGGACAGCATCTGCTGCAGGGTGCTAACCGCTTAAATAGACCATTTGGCGCAATTGCCACGCACAGGCGCGAACACGCATAGACAGTCCGGGATGGCCGGAAATTGCTATTTTCCTGACAGGGCACTTTATGCCTATGTGTTGCAGGGTCTCTAACATGTAGGGCCAGCCTAGTCTATCAAATGCCTTTTGGGCATCAAGGCTCAATAGAAGGGCTGGGGTGCAGTTATTGTTCATAATGTCCACCAGGTCAACTGTCCTTCTGGTGTTATCTCCTGCTTGTCGTGCGTGGACAAAGCCTACCTGGTCTTTGTGTATTAATTTTGGCAGGAGGGCTGCTAGGCGGTTGGCCAGTATTTTAGTAAAAAAATGTATAATCAGAATTGAGTAAAGCTATAGGCCTGTAATTGGCCGGGGTTTTTCCCTTCTTTTGGTATCATTGTGATATAGGCGTGTTGGAAATGTGGGTGTGGGATTTTCCCTTTCATCAAAGAATAAAGTTTTAGGAGAGTAGGGGCTAACTGTGGCAAAAGTTGTTTGAAGTACGTGTATGTAAAGCTGATAGGCCCTGGTGACTTATGGGTAGGTAGGTTTTTAAGAACCTTTCCAGCTCCTCAAATCTTATAGGAGCATTTAGTGTTTGCCTATCTGAGAGAGCTAATTTAGGTAAGTGGGTGCCCGCTATAAACTCCTCAAATTTTGTTTTGTTAAATGATGGGTGCTGGTCAGGGGACAGACAATTGTAAAGTTTGCTGTAACATTTCCCAAAGGCTGAACCTATGCCCCTGGGGCAATAGGTAGGGGTCCTGATTGGAAAACAAATTCGGGAGCTCCCCCCTGTTCTCGATCGCAATCTATTCAACAACATTTTATGTGGCTTGTTGGGAAACCGGTAAAATTTCTGTTTCATCCACCTCAGACTTTTAGACATGTCTTCGGTATCTAGGGATTTAAGTCTGTCCCTCAACCACACCACCTCCTGCAGATTTCCAATCAAGGAGTGCTTTATAAGCTTATCCTCTGCCTGCTTTAGGTGTTGGAGGAGGGATTTGCCTCTCTTTTAATTTTCGAGCCGATCGCTATAAAATGACCTCTGATAACGGCCTTACAGGCCTCCCATAGCACAGAGATCCGTGAGACCAAGCCTAAAATATTCTTCAAGAGAGTGGGCTATGGCCAATTTGACTTCTATTCGCTTTAGGAGGTTATCATTTAAACACCAATGACCCTCCCGTGGTATGGAATTAGTTATGTTAAAGTCTATGACAATAGAAGAGTGATCTGACCACGTATTGGTTATGATTTCCGAATCTCCCATCATTTGACCTAGAGGGCAAAATACCATAAAGTAGTCCAGTCTCGAAAGAGTGTGGTGGACAGGTGAGAAAAAAGAGAACTGTCTCCTTGTGGGATGTCTAACCCTCCACTCCAGGAATCTAACAGATTGTGTTCTCTCACCCACTGGCAAAAATATGTGGTTTGTTTAATATTTTGTTTAGTAAGTTGGTGGCCCCAAAGTGACTTCCTGTCCTTGGCTGGGGACATAATTAAATTAAAGTCCCCACCAATCACCTTAAGTGGATGTGGTGAGTCTAACAGAGGGGAAATATTGTTACCTAGAAATCCTATCTGGCCCGTGTTTGGGGCATAAGTGTTTATTATTGTCAACTGGGTCTGGTTATCAGAGCAATGAAGAGCAATATAGCGACCCATTTTATCTGTGATAGATGCTTGCACTTGGAGATCAGAATTTTGCTTAATTAATATTACTACCCCAGCCTTACCGGAGGGATCTGAGGCCATATATGTTGTAGGGAAATATTTGCGAGCAAAATTTAGCGAGCCTCCTTTTTTAAAATGAGTCTCTTGGATTAGTATTACTTCAGCCTGGGATTGGCGGAATTCCCTCAGGGCCAGCCACCTTTTGCGTACTGAATTCAACCCCTTAACATTACATGAGTAGATTCGTAATGACATTTGTAAAAAATAAAATGAACATCTATTGACTGCAGGTCGATAACATTTAAATTTGGTTTGAACAGCAACTGAGCAAGCATATGTGGGGGGGACCACCGCATCCTGGACCATTCCGAGTGGACTTTGTGGAGGTTCGCCCCTGGCAATGCCTAGGCCTAGGTCAGGCCTCCAAGTCCTTAAAGGACCATAAACAAAATAACACAACATAAACTTATTAAGTCTTAGAATACCATCATACCTGGGTAGACCCAGGGGCCCGCGGTAAGGACCACGGATAAAGTAGGGTGACATGTGAAAGGCTAAAAGGAGGACGGTCGTCCACCGCTATCCCTCTCAATGGATCCATGTTGTAAAGTATCTCTATGAACTTAGCAATGAATCGAGCCGTATGGGGAACCAAGGTATCCTCCATGGGTGACAACAAATGTGGTCAAATAAATCTCCAAAGAGGCTTCTTCTCCTACAGCCATCCGGCTTGTAGGCTAGATCTTCAGGTGTCGGTATAGTTCCGAGATCCTTGTGTGCATTGAGGTGTGGACCCTTGTCTTTTCGCCCTCGCTCTTACTGTTGTGCACAGCTTGCTTGGAGTGGTTGTCGGTCTCGGATTCAGTATGGGTGCCATCAAGGCATCCTCCGGTAGCGGGGGTAAGCTCAGTCTGGACAGGAAGGCTTCGCCTTCAATAAGGTCCCGGAGGTGATATTGTACCCCATCTTTGGTCACGGTCAACTTAAAGGGAAAACCCCAGCGATATGTGACCCAGTGTTGCTGCAGGTGGATTGTGATGGGGCGAAGTGAGCGTCTCCTCGCTAGCGTAATTGGGGAGAGGTCACTGTAAATCTGCAGTTTCTCCCCTTTGTAGGTGATAGTGGATTTATTGCGGGTAGAGTTCATGAGGGTTTCTTTGCTCTCATAGTAGGGGAGTTTTACCACTATATCTCGGGGTCTGGCCCCTGCAGGTGGTTTGGGTGCCAGCGACCGATGGGCACGGTCCATACGCCAATCTATGTCTGGTATAGTGGGGGGCCAGTGTGACAAAAAGGCCCAGCAGATATTCTCTTATCTGTGCATCCCCCACTGTCTCTGGGACCCCCCCGGATTCTGAGGTTCTGTCTCCGTTCTCTATTTTCTAAATCCTTCTGTTGTGCTTGGAGGGAGTTCACTTGTTGTTTCAGAGCATGGTTGCCCTCTTCCAAGACTTGGACATATTGTATCAGCTCATCCACTTTGCTCTCAATGTGATCTGTCCTCTCCCCAACCCGGGCTATTTCCCCCCTCAGTTCTTGAGCTAGCCTCCCAGCTTCGTTAGTTATGGTATGGGTTATATTTAGCAGGAGGGTATGCAGCTTTGCATCCAGTATGTCTGTTGTTAAATATGAGGAATTGGAGTCTGTAGTGGTGTTGGAGTGATTTACCTCCTCCCTCTGATCCTCTGCGCTGGACATGCCGGGCGTCTTGGTTGCGGAATTACTTGAGGCCGGGGATCCAGAGCGAGTGAGAAATTTCTCCATTTGAGTAGGCCACAGCATGGTAAGGGGTCTGTAGCAATAATTTTGTTGCCATATCTTGCCCATACGGATCCTCAGATGAAGCAGACACCCTCAGTCATGCTCCCTTGGCTGTGGGAAGCTTTGTTGGCTATTAGGGAGTGGTGAGAAGAGCGATGTGACAGATCGAATCTAAAATGCGTCTGCCATCTTCAGCCTCCACGCATGTGCCCTCAAATGTGTTTTAATGTATGTAAGCAGTGTAAGTACTCACATTTGACTAGGTATCAGCCTCTTGCAGTCTACTACTATACAGCCTGTACAGCATCAGAGAGAGGGATGGAGAAACAGCACAAGTAGCCAGTCAGATGTACTGGTAGAATAAGTAGCCATGCTGATAGAGAGATTAGTTAAAGCCGAGTTCCACCCAAAAGTGGAACTTCATCTTTAAGTGTAAGTGACCCTCTGACATGCAACAAATGGCATGTCTTTTTTTTTCGGGGGGGAGGGATGGGGACCCGGTTTTGATAGGGTCCCAACTCCACTTCCTCTCCTGGCGCCGTGGAGCTGGAAGGAAGTTCACCTCTCCTCCCTCCCTCCCGGCGATCTTCTGGGACACGTAAAAGGTCCCAGAAGATTGCCCGGACATTCACAGCACGCACCACAGAGGGGAGGGTGAGAGGAGAAAAGCATCGAGCAGCCGCATCGCTACACTTTTTGTAGCTGCTGACTTTTAAATGGGTGGAACTCCGCTTTAATCAGTCTGCTGCTATTCATTTTATTGTCCAAGAGGAGAGGACCTGTGAGTAAAAGTAAAATAACAGCAGAGAAAGATTTATTCCCCTCCCCTGTGCTGTTCTATGGGAAAAAGTTGTATAAATCTTAGGACAGAAAGTACACAAATTCTTTGGCAGATAAAACATTTAGCATATATGTACATGATCTGCGTATTTAACTATTTTGCTGGAGTTTAGCCTTATAATTAATCTAAAATGTACAAAAAGTGTGTCTAAAGTGGCGCAATACCCATCTACAAGGAATGCAGCACATCAATCTTTTCAGGCAGTAAGGTACAAATGTGTTAACTGATGGTTAATAATGTTCTTTTTTTATGCACACATAATTCCACTTGAGTGAATCGCCAGATAATAATAAAGTAGTCAGCTTAGCATTTTCCCTGTACATTTTGTAATTTAATTCATTCAAAACAGCACAGATTTGACAACCCATGCAACTCTATAGCTGTTTATCATTATTATATTGTATAGTATAAATAATAATAACACACACTGTCAAGCACCCACAATAAATACAAAGTAATTTAGATTGCAAAAAAAACTTCAAAAGAAGAAAATTGAACGTGACATTGCAATAAAGGTCATTTGGAGAAATATAATTAAAACTTCAGATAGCATTAAATGTGCTGATAATGTATTTATACAAATAAATCAATACAATGTATTCCATATAAATCACTGATTTCCTTTCAGCCTCAGTAGTTCATCTTGTAATAATTTTATTGAAAGTAGATATTTTTCTTTTTTAAATCAATTTAACTGGATTTATTTTCATCATGAAATGGAAGCTCTGTTACAATTTATTTTGGGTATTATTGTTGCTGCCAAGTTGTCGTTATGTTTTAATTCATTCTGTCATCTTATTCAGTTTATTCAAGCATATACATTGTTCTAGAACATACAAGCAAATAATTTATTCAAGTTATCATTTCATAAATTAATGTTAGTTATAAAAAAAAAAGAGTAGAATAATACAATGGGTTTGGATGAGGCAGTTGGGTAAACATTTAATTGCCTGCATGCCATCATTTCCTTGGTCATCTGTTGTCACAGAAATGAAACCAAGTCTCTACCCTGAACAATAGACTAAATAACAGTTTATTTCCTCATTTTGCAGTATTTTACCTAATTCCTGAGGGAATTATGCAAGCCTCATAAAAGACTCAGAGGGGTTGATTTACTAAAACTTGAAAGTGCAAAATTTGGTGCAGCTCCACACAGAAACCAATCAGCTTCAAGGTTTTATTATCAAAGCTTGATTGAACAAGCTGAAGTTAGAGGCTGATTGGCTAGCATGCAAAACTGCACCAGTTTTTGCACTCTCCAGCTTTAGTAAATCAGCCCCAGAGTATGGACGAATCAAAGTTGGCCATAGACAGATACTACACACAGATACTGCAACCATAAGTAATTAACACCATTGCATTTAAGATCTTAACTTTTTGCTATAGTACAATTAGTTCCAAGAGAAACGTACACATGTTGTAATGTATATCAAAAAATCATATTCTTTGATACAAAAGGAAACATATAGGTGCTGTTATTTAAGTTAGGAAAGGGGTGAAAACATTCTGCTAGATAAATTATAAGCTTTATGAACAGGGGTGTAAGTAACTTAAAATACATCATAGAAATAAATAAATGTGATAATTTACATTTACAAATGGGAAGCTTGCTGTTGCATTTAAATATTTTTTGAAAGATCGTGTTACAGCTGTGATGCAGTGACATCAACGTTTTTTTGTTATAGAATTATTTTATAACAACTTTTACACAAGTTGAGGAGCATGACACACCCTTTCCTGTTTAAGATCCACCCCTTCATCTGTAAACCCCACCCCTTCCTCTTTAGGCTCCACCTCTGCCTAGTAGAGCTCCATCTCAGGAGCTGGTCAGAGACCGCAGACATGCGAACATGATACAAGAGATGGCTAGAGACTGAGTACATGATACAGGAGATAATCAGAGACTGGGGACATGGTCAGAGGTTGGGGACATGGTGAGAGGCTGGGGACATGGTCAGAGGCTGCTGACAAGGTCAGAGGCTGGGGACATGGTCAGAGACTGGGGACATGGTCAGAGGCTGGGGACATGGTCAGAGGCCATGGACATGGTCAGAGGCTGGGGACATGGTCAGAGGCTGGGGACATGGTGAGAGGCAGGGGACATGGTCAGAGGCTGCTGACAAGGTCAAAGACTGGGGACAAGGTCAGAGGCTGGGGACATGGTCAGAGGCTGGGAACATGGTTAGAGACTGGGGACATGGTCAGAGGCTGGGGACATGGTCAGAGGCTGCTGAGATGGTCAGAGGCTGTTGACATGATCAGAGACTGGGGACATGGTCAGAGGCTGGGGACATGGTGAGAGGCTGCTGACATGGTCAGAGACTGGGGACATGGTTGGAGGCTGGGGACATGGTCAGAGGCTGCTGACATGTTCAAAAGCTGGGGACATGGTCAGAGGCAGGGGGCATGGTCAGAGGCTGGGGACATGGTCAGAGGCTGCAGACATGGTCAGAGGCTGCAGACATGATAAGCATCTTCTCTAACATGATCATCATCCTTCTTCCAAAACATTTGCCCATTATCACTAACTTAAATCACTGTGACTGTCCCCTTTGCCTGAGCCCAGCCAAGCCGAGGTGAGTCAAGGCACTGCCCACTCCCCCCTGAACACAGCCAAGCCTGCCCCCCTGCCAGAGCAAAGCCAAGCCAAGGTGAGTGGAGTCCGCCCCCTGCCCAAGCACACACGAGCCAAGGTGAGCGGAGCCTGCCCCCCAGCCTGAGCACAGCCAAGCCCGCCCAAGCACAGCTGAGCCAAGGTGAGCAGAGCCCAACTTCCAGCCCCAGCACAGCCAAGCCTACCGTCCACCCAAGCACAGCTGAGCCCAGCGGTGCTGAGGTGAGCAGAGATCGCCCCTCTTCCTGAGCACAGACAAGCCCACCCCCATCAGAGCACAGCTAAGCTCACCTCCCGCCAGAGCACAGCCAAGCCTGCCCCCACCAGAGCACAGCCAAGCCCGCCCCCCCAACCAAGCACAGTTGAGCCCAGCCGAGCATAGTCGAGCCCACCCAAGCACAGCCAAGCCCACCCCCTAGCCCGAGTAAAGCTGAGCCAAGGTGAGCGGAGCCCACCCCTCTGCCCAAGTAAAGCCAAGCGAAGACTGCCCCTGTCTGTCACTTTATGCCGCTTTATGGGAGACTGTATTTGTGCGGCTGTCTGGACTAGGGAGGGGGTGGGGGGCTTTTTTCCGTGTGGGGTCGCTTTTTTGCAGCAAAGTGCAGCCCTAGGCCTTGGCCTTGTTGGTCAAGGCCAAGACACAGCACCGATGACACTATAAGCAATCATGATATTATTGCAAACTTTGCTTAACTACTTGCCAACTGTGTACTTAAACCCTCTTAATAACCAGACCAATTTTCAGCATTCAGTGCTCTCACATTTTGAATGACAATTACTCAGTCATGCAACACTGTACCCATATGACATTTTTGTCCCTTTTTCACACAAATAGAGCTTTCTTTTTGTGGTATTTAATCACCACTGTTTTTTTTTTATTTTGTGTGCTATACATACATACAAAAAAGACCAAAAATTTTGTAAAAAAATGAATTTTTCTTTGTTTCTGTTATAACATTTTGCAAATTAGTAATTTTTCTTTATAAAATTTGGCAAAATTTATACTGCTACATATCTTTGGTAAAAATAACCCAAATTAGTGTATATTATTTGGTCCGTGTGAAGGTTATAGAGTCTACAAGCTATGGTGCCAATCATTGACAATTAATCACACCTGATGTACTGATGGCCTATCATTTCTTGAGACCCTAGCATGCCAGAAAAGTACAAATACCCCCCAAATGACCCCTTTTCGAAAATAGACATTCCAAAGTATTTAGTAAGAGGCATGGCATTTTTTTTTCATGTAATTTTTTCCCATAATTCTTTGCAAAATGAAGATTTATATTTTTCACAAAATTGTCATATTAATGGGTTATTTCTCTCACATGGCATATGCATACCACAAATTACACTCCAAAACACATTCTACTACTACTATGTGTGAGACTTTTACACAGCTTGGACACAACATGCAGGGAGCACCATCAGGCGTTCTAGGGACATAAATTACACAATGACGTGGCACTGTAGAGCACTGATGGGGCACAGATGTGGCACTGATATGGCATGAATGTGATTATAAGCTATGGGCACTGTGGGCAGATTAACTATTTTCATGTTACTTGGTTTAGTAACACTTTAAGTCCTATGCAATAGTGTTATACAGAACACAGTATAAAACAAAAAACATTATAGAATACTTTTGTATGTATATTATTTTATTCAGGTCTTTAAATGATGTATGACTTTGTGGCCATAACCATTTCAAGGGGTGAATAACCTAAAGGATCTATTTCTTTTCATGATGCAGCCTATTTAGTATTGACATAATAATTATGAAGCATGACAATAGGAAAAATGTGTAGGCTAAGATTTATGTTACTACATTTGGGTGAAAATTTACTTCAATCAATCAATTACTGAGTGTAATGTCATATGTAATAATTTGTGATAAAATTGCTGTTGGATTTTCTTCAATTTTCTTGCACCTTTTTTTAATATAGGAAACTATATACTTTAGAACAGTTAGCACAAATGATATAGCTAATGTTATTAAATAATCAACATATAGTTTATTTTTCTAACATATTCCTGGGTTCTGCATAAAAAATATTAAACTAGAACATAAAAAATCCTTTAAAAAAGCATATTGCACTATATTTGTATTTTCATAGTCACAGCTAAGACAAGGCATATCGGGCCAAAGAGGCTGAAACATTGACACCTCTTATTAAAACCAATATTTCTGTTGCCTCCCACATAATACTCAGCTTAGTACAAATGGCCCCTCCTCTTCCTAAGAGATGTCACAAACAATGCATAGTCCAGAAGCCCTGTTTTGGATATGGTTATTGTTAAAGTTGAATTCCAGCTAAAACATAACTAATCTTAAAAATGCTCCCCCTAGCACCTATGCTGACTAATCTGTGTAAGAAGGATCTGTATACTTTTACCAAGCCACTCTGGTCTGGTCAGGTGATTTGGTTCCCCTGTGTTAGCCATCAATGGCTACAGTGAACAGGAGGGAGCACTGATTATGGATGGGCAATAGTAGACCAATGGTTGATATCACTGCTCCCAGGCATTACCAGTAGTGTTGAGCGAACCCGGACTGTAACGTTCGGGTCCGTACCGAACTTTAGGGTGTCCGTGGCACGGACCCGGACCCGGACATTTCAAAAATCATTCGGGTTCGGTCGGATTTCAAGCCATGCCTGGGCTTGCAATGTCAGGCCCAAGCGAGTTGTGATGACCATTACGGACCCTCGTCACTATAGTTGGTAACCAGATGATAACGGGTAGGTATTAGTCACGAGGGAGGACAAGTGACATCGGTAACTACCGATTGTGTCCCCTTGGTTTAGTGGACTGGTCTGGTCTCACCGAACCATTTTCATATGTCTAGGAAGAATGTGTCTAATCAGTCGTATCCACGATCCCCCTCGTAAAAATTCTAATCAATACAAAATCGACCTTAAGTTGAAATTGTTATTGGTATAGGTTTTGTCCCGAAGACCTGATACGTAACAAACACTGTAGAGAATCCTTCTCCTCCCCGGTAAACATG
>BLSH010528067.1:11764-26094 GCA_018402905.1 Glandirana rugosa
TTGCGTTTTTGCATCGTGTACTGCGAACGATCTGCGTAGAGTTGGATGTGTGAATATTGCTCGTCTGGACACGCATTTTTACGGAAAGCTAGTAGAAATTTTTCTTTGACATGGTAAAAGTGTACTCGTATAAGTACATCTCTTGGTATGCTATCCGGTAGGTGGGAGGGTTTGGGTAGGCGGTGAATCCTATCAATAATGAGTTCTGATTGTGATATTTCAGGAAGGTATTGGTGCATCAGATCTTTGGCATAATGCGCTAGCTGGTTTGGTTGGACAGATTCAGGGAGACCCCTGATCTTGACGTTGTTTCTGCGTGACCTGTCTTCTAGGTCAGCGACCTTTGCCCTCAGCCAGGCCACCTCATCAGATTGCTCATTGTGGGAGTCTACCAGTGAATTGTAAGAGGCCGCGTACTCCCCCATTTTTTTTCTCAACGTGGTCTACCCTGCCACCCAGCTCTTGAATTTCTCCTTTGAAGCTTCGCATGCACTCCATCATATCGGAGTGCAGTGAGCCCCGGAGCGAGACTAACATGTCTTTAAGTGTTGTGTCTGAGATAGGTTGGTTGGATGTGGGGAAGGTGTTGATGGTGTCTGAGAGTTCTCTGGTGTCGTCCAATGAGACTTGGTCAGGGCTTGACTTGTTTAGGGTGACATCGTTTGAGAGCTTAGGTTTGGACTTCACTGGGCTGCGCGATGTCGGGGTGGAGACTGCCAGGGAGTGGTGATCCTTGTCCCTCTGGGATACTGGGCTTGGGGTCCCCGAGGATGAGGAGGATGAAGCTGGGGAGGCGTTGTTTTTACCTTCATTTAGAGGGCCTTTGTTAGACATGGTAAAGAAGTAATTCAGTTTTTTTGGTTGGGTAGAGTCTTTCCTTTTGCGTGTCATTGTAGCGTACGGCGAGCAGGTATATTTATATGTGAGGCAATTGGATGGTAGTAGCTATCCGGGCAGTTGCTTGTTCAGTGCTGTGTCGGTTATGGTGTCACATAGACATGGGTGTACTTTTGGTGGCTCTTTATGTGCTGCAGTAGTTGATGTAGCTTTCTATGTTGTCTGTTTAAAGTATTTCATAGTTGGGGGGCTGAGCCAGCAGCCGGAGCAGATGGTAGCCTGATCCAGGAGCTCCGACACAACGGGTCCCATACAGCGGCTCACAGCGTTTTTTAAACATCCTCAAAAGGCCTGAGCGGTTCCTAAGCAAAGGGGAACATGTCTTATACAACTGGCAAAAGAAGCAGAGAAGCACCGAGAAAAATCGCAGACTTCTTCACTCCAGCCTCGGGCCGTCGGAGTCAAGATGGCGCCGGCTCGAGACACGCGGCTCCTCCGCGGCAAGCGGATCCGCTCGTTGCGGCGACTTCGCTCGTATCCGCGAACGGCAAGCAGACCAACTCGCAGGGTGAGTCTTTAGGGGAAAACTCCCCACTACCTAATACTCCTACCACTAGCCCTCTTAAACAGAGAAGGAGACTTGAGGACAACACTATAACCCATGACGAAGGGGAAGGGGCGGGAGAGGAGATGGAGGAGACAGCTGCATACAGCCAACAGCTAGATGACTTCCCCACCACAGGACAGGCAATAACAGACAACATAATGAAAGAGATGCTGCTAACTCTCAGAGGGGCAATACAGCATGATATGGCATCCTTTATGAGATCCACCAGGAGGGACATAGACAATCTGGGTGACAGGGTGGACTTTGTTGAAAACAAAATGAGTGATATCTCTTTAGCTCACAACGAATTGGTCGACGCCCACTGCTCACTGGAAGATGAGGTGAAGGCGCTAAAGCTCAAAGTCGCAGACTTAGAGGATCGCTCACGCAGGAACAATGTCAAATTCAGGGGTATCCCCGAATCAGTTAAACCAGCGGACCTGCAACATTTCCTGCAGCAACTCATGGTGACTACCATACCATCGCTGACGCCAGCTGACCTAATCATCGACAGGGCCCACAGGCTACCAAAGCCACGCCACCTGCCTGAAAGAGTCCCTCGCGACGTAATTGCTCGCATTCATTTCTTTCGCGTTTAAAGAACAACTGATGCGCTACTCCAGACAACACGCAGCCCTCCCAGACCCCTTCGCAGGCATCTCGCTGTTCGCAGACCTATCCCAAGTCACAATGATGGCTAGAAGCAACCTTGTACCAATTACCAAAATCCTCAGGAACCACAAGATTTTATACAAATGGGGGTTCCCAGCCAAGCTCACCCTGGAAATGAACAACAACACCTATACTATAACCTCACAAGAAAAAGGTTTGGAATTACTCCGTAAATGGGGATTACTCCCGGAAGAAGCCAACCCTACAACTACAGGAACGCACAACAGGAAACAAAACCAACACAATGCCGCAAAAGGTAGCCAAGATTAAGAAGGTTCCCATACAGCAATGCATTTACCAACCTTCCAACCAGTTCCACCTGTCATTAAGTCCCCAAGTAAGGGGTAGACCAGCACATCACAAGGCCCAGGGATCTTACCACCCGTTGTTTGGCTAAAAAGTCCTTTGCGGCCTAACTCCCTTCTCGGCCCATTGGGGCTATTTTTACTCAGACTTCGCAAGTTCAATTCCATTAGAAGTCGACCCCCCCAAAAGGAGAGGCGATTGTTAGCTCTCTCTGTGGCTAATGGGTTTGCATAGCCGACTGGTCAGCGACTGTTTTCCTCCTGTTAGAGGACACTTGTTAATCAAACTGTTAGTCTACCTAGAACCGGTCATGAAACACTCCAATGTTCTCTTTGGTCCAGCTCCTTCTCACCAGGATCCAGAATCTATGATCAAGGAATAGCCCATATTGTCACTTTTCACCAAATGGCAACTTAGCTACGGACTTCACCCAAATGTCCCTTAAATTTATGTCATTTAACGTGAGGGGGCTAAATAGCCCCTTCAAACGTAGAACTCTCTGGAAAACTGCTTTGTCGCATGATTGTGAGGTTATTTGTATACAAGAGACCCACTTTGCTAAACTGAACACTCCGAGATGCTCCCACCCGAAATACCCGTATATTTTCACAGCCAATAATAGTGCTAAACGTAATGGTGTCATGATTGCGATCAGAGATACAGTTGCTTTTAATTTGATCAGCACCCTGGCAGACGATCAAGGTCGTTACATAATTTTAATAGCGGAAATTAACAATGTCCAATATACACTGGTGAACCTTTATGCACCGAACCAAAGGCCCTTGAGCTTCTTTGCGAGGTTGCTGAGCAAAATTAGAAAAGTACAAAAGGGGAAACTGATAATATGTGGGGATTTCAATGTTGTAATGAATAATGAACTGGACTCCTCCTCGGTGAAGCGGAGATTAGGCCAAACATTAGGACCCCTCTGCAACAAAGAAAACCTCTACGATCCTTGGCGCTGTCTCCACTCCACCGAGAGGGATTATACATATTTCTCTATGGTTCATAAGAGTTACTCCAGGATTGATTTCTTTTTAACGGATAAGTATGTATTACAAGAAATATCCAAATCTGAGATCAAGAACATTACATGGTCTGATCACGCCCCTGTTATAATTGAGTTAAACGATTCCACAAAATCGGCCCGAAATGGCCTATGGTGAAACAACACCTTCCTCCTATCCCACCCCCAATATAGAAAGGAAATAGAAGGGAAACTAAAAGAATTTTTCACCTTTAACACAAATGGCCAGTGCTCCCCAACAATGGTATGGTGCGCCCATAAGGCCTTCGCCAGAGGTCAACTAATACAACAGGCCTCAAAAGTGAAAAAAATTAAAATGAACCGCATATCACAACTGCAGGATGAGATTACAGTTTTAGAGGATAGGCACAAAAAGGGAGATCCAGCTGACCAACACACGCTACAAAAATTAAATAATGCTAGAGAAGCACTGAGACTTGAGCTTAGGTCTGACTACGATATCTACTTTAAGAGACTCAAGGTCTCCTGGTACTCACAACACACCAAAACAGGGAAACTGCTAGCATCTCAACTCAAAACCCGTCAAGCTCGAACCAACCTTACTCACATCAATCACCACCAATCAGGTATCACCTATAGAAACCCCAAAGACTTAGCCAATGCATTTAAAGATTACTATGAATCTTTATATAATCTGAAAGATGACCATTCCATACATCAACCAACTGACCAAGATATTACACGATTCCTCCAAGAATCCAAGCTCCCTTCACTGAATGAAGAGTCACTCCAGACATTAAATGCCCCAATTTCCATCAAAGAGGTAACGGAGGTAATATCCTCACTACCTATGCACAAATCACCAGGTATCGACGGCTTTTCAGCCGAGTATTATAAAGCATTCGCTCCACTATTGGCCTCGCATCTGGCAGAGGTTTTCAAAACCGCTGCTTCATCAGGCAACTTCCCCAAAGAGATGCTACAGGCGGTTATAGTCACTTTACCCAAACCAGGGAAAGATCCCTCCATACCCCAGAATTTCAGACCTATATCACTTCTTAATGTAGATATTAAGATTTTTGCAAAGATCTTAGCAAATAGACTGCTAGAAATAACCCCCCTATTAATCGGCTTAGATCAAGTGGGCTTTGTAAGAGGAAGGCAGGCTTCAGACGGTACAAGGAGGATGATCAATCTTCTTAGACATGTTGAAGTATCCCGCACCCCCAGCATTTTTCTGACATTAGACGCGGAGAAAGCTTTTGATAGGGTGCACTGGGGCTACCTATCAGGGACTTTATCCAAATTTGGCATATCTGGCTTCCTCCACTCCGCCATTATGTCCTTATATTCCAATCCAACCGCCCAAGTATACTCTTCCGGCCTAATTTCTGACCCCTTTTCAATATCTAACGGCACACGCCAAGGTTGCCCCTTATCCTCCATAATTTTTTCACTCGCCATTGAACCATTAGTGGAACAAATAAGAGCAAATGAAGGAATTCATGGTATTAAAATAGGCCACACGACCCACAAATTGTGATTATTCGCGGATGACGTGATATTAACATTAACAAACCCAGATCAATCATTGCGCACAACACAAGCATTACTGTCCAAATTCAGCTCAGTCTCGATGTACAAAGTTAACACATCTAAATCATTTGCAATCTCGCCTAACATACCTCCTCCCCAGATGGCCAATCTTAAAGCAATCTTCCCTTGCAATTGGAACCCCCCATCCATCACATACTTAGGGGTAGAATTGACCTCACCTACAACCAAACTATACGCACTTAACTTTCCCCCCCTCCTCAAAAAAATCCAGGAAGACTTAAATAGGATCGGAAGAGTTCAGCTTTCGTGGATTGGCCGCATTGCGGCTTACCAAATGCAAATCCTTCCCAAAATGATTTATCTATTTAGAACTCTCCCCATACCCATCCCACAAAAATTTTTCAACTCTCTAAGCACTCTAGTCCGCAACTTCATTTGGAACAGGAAACAACCTAGAATTGCCATGTCTTCGCTATATAAACCAAGATCAATGGGAGGCCTAGGCCTTCCAAATCCGCAAGCCTACTACCACGCCGCCATTCTAGACCAACTAAAATACTGGTTTTCTTCTCAAGAAGACAACCTCTGGTCGAACATAGAAAGGGAAAGTACACCATCGCACAACCTTCCCGCCATGGTGCTAGCTGCCAGCCTCCACCATAAACCCCTAATTCCAAACCACCCGACCATGCAGGCCACGATAAACGCCTGGAACCACCTTAATAGACAGAACTATCAAGAAGAGCAAATATCCCGTGTCAACATTCCGCTCGCTACTTTTGAATACCTGATCCCCAACTTTTCAACGTTACAGTGGAGAAAAAAGGGCTACCACTATATATTGGGAGAACAGGAGGAATTAACGGTCCTAGACCAATTTAAATATCAGCAGATTAAAAACTTCATGGCTAAACATCCGAAACCATATATTGAAATCCCAAACACCATATGGAACTTCTTATTAAGCAAACTCCCACGAAAAACTAAAGGGATTTCCCTACTTTATAAATACTGTAATTACCATCCCCCTTTTAAAAAACTAAAAACTATGCTAAAATGGGAAGCTGACCTAAATGAAGAGTTTTCTGGAACACAATGGGCTAATGCGCTTCGGTACAACAATAGATCCTCCCATTGTGTGGAACACTGGAACATTGCCCAAAAAATCCTCCACAAATATTACATGACACCTACTAGACTGAAGGCCATAAATCCTAAGTGCTCCGCCCTATGCTGGCGAGAATGCAATAATAGAGGAAACATAAAACATATATTATGGGACTGTAAAGTAGTACAACCCTTCTGGCAGGCAGTCTTCTCACTTATTAAGGAAGTCACAGGCCAGGTATGCTTACCCAATGCCTCACTAGCACTATTATCGCTGAATATAGAAAACTTCCCCCCCAACTCTAGAATAGTTGTATCTCATATATTGTATGCTGCCAGGGATTCCATAACAAGTAAGTGGAGCAAAAAAGAGGCACCACAAATCGAGGAGGTCATTTCAAGAGTTAACTCTCAGGGTAAAATGGAACAGATCTTAGCTTTTAAGGAAAATAGGGCACACATCTTCCAGAAAAACTGGGACTCCTGGATAAGGTCTAATAAAGCCCTAGGACTTAAATAAAAATAACCTTGCTATATTTAAAAGTGAACATGAAGGTATACACCCCCTCCCCAACATTTGATGCGAACAAAAGGATGGTTACTGATGTGAAAAGTGAATAAAATGGGAAGAAGAAGTGGACCTCAGTACCACCATTTCTAGGTAGATTGTTAAAGTTTTTTCTGGTTTAAAACTGGATTATAAATGTTATATTATGTGGTCAGACCTGATCAAGCAGACAAGGTGATTCCAGCATAATATAGATGGGGAGACCAGTCTCTAGATATACACTCTCTAAGCCTTGCCACAGTGAGTTCCCGGTAGGGGTGGCAGGCAGTCCCCTGTGAGAGAGGGATATTTCTCACAAGCAAATAGAGACTTAATCCTTGTCATGTTCTGATAATATGCTTCTATAATACCCTATTTTACTTCGTTGTACGGTATGATTGCACCTGTCTAATCCGTATCATACTCTGACCGATTTCTGTTAATGGTATTCCTTTGTCTTTTTTTTTCCTTTTTGTAATGAACAAATTTCTCAATAAAAACATGGTTTAAAAAAAATAAAATAAAATAAAATAAAGTATTTCATAGTTTGAGTTGTTGGTAGCAGGAGTGCTGTCTGTTTTATAGGAGAGGTCTGGAATAGCACTATGGCTGATTTAGCAGGCCGCACTGAGACCCCGGTCCTGCTTAGGGTCCCAAGTGTCCCTTCACACCGATCGCTCAGGGGGGGATTATGAGTCCGCTCTGGCTCGGTCGCAGGTTGTGACTGATAGATTGGAGCACCGGAGGGTACTGCGGGACTGGTCTAGGGTTGTTGGTAGTGTTGTAGCCCGACCTCATCAGGCAGCCTGTGCATGGAGAGTATCCCTGGTCCGGAGGAGAAGTCTTAGCGCTCTATCTTGGATCCCCTGACCCCCTCAGAGTGCACCTGTGACGTGGGTCTCTGGCTGGGGTTGTGTGCTGTCTGTGGGATGGCTAAGAGAGGGCCCCCCGGGTATTCTTCTTAGCGCTCCTGTGATGCTGGAGTCCGGGTGGCCGGTTCGGGCAGGCCGCAAAGATGGCGCCGGCTCCTTTGTTGGCGCGGACTAGTCTGAGATAGACTTCGCCTCTCTAGGGGCTGGAGTAGGCCAGATGCGGGTCCTGATTGCGGCAGAGGGTGTAGTGGGGATGTGCCTAACCCCGGGGTGGATGCTCGTAGAGATTTTAATGTGATTAGGCCTGAGAACGGAGCTCCGGAGCTCTGGAAGAGCACGTCTGTCTTCACAGCCGTCAGGCCGCGTCCTCCTAAATTTGCTCTGTTAAATTACAGTCAGGGTAGGGGCCCAGGGGTGTGCTGGATGGTGCTGGGTAGGTGGATTGAGAGTTAGGGTTCCAGGGACCCTGATGTTCAGTCCGGTACCCTTAGGCCGCAAAAGCCGTGGCCTCAATTTTCCTGCGGTGCGGGAGCCGGTCACTGTTCCGCCCAATTTTGGGCTTAAATTGTAGCTAGTGAGGTGGGGAGTCAGGCTGGGTTGTTTGTATGGCTCACCTTACTCCCTGGAGGTAGGATGGCTGCAGAATGTGCCGGGCTCGACGAGAGCTTTCCAGGCACACGTCCACCCGCGCCGACGTCAGGACACGCCCCCCCAACACCAAACAATTTGAGGCGGTCTGGGAGCCCTGGGCCCTTTATAGAAATATTTCCTTGTTACCAGGCACCTAGTCAGGATCCTTTCTCACTCTTCTTTTGTGCTTCCCACTTTATGCCTCCTTCTTCTTGCTCATTTCTCCTCTCATTCTTCTCCTTTCTTCTTCGTCTCCATCTTTTTCATCCTCCCTTCTTTTCTCTTTTTTTTTTCTTTTTTTTCCCATTTTTATTGGTTCTCATTTATCATATGCAGTGGTATTTATTGATATTTGCCTGAAATTGTTATTTAGCTTTTTTCTACATATTACCTGCTAGACCCCTCTTGAATCGAACAGGTTCTCCCCTTTCTAATTTTGGAATGGTTGTGTGGAGTGTTTTTGAGAAAATTTTTGTGATACACTTCTCCTCACAACGATCGGTCACACCTCTCTCATTTAGTTACTGGGGGTGCGGGGCCCCGGTCCTATTCAGTCTTTTTTCTATCAGAATTGCTACCCTTTGAGGTTGGTCTAGCTAGCTATACCATGTTTTCTTTTATGTTTTCACTATGCATTATCTGTGTGTTTTTTTATACTGCTTTTGCCACTGTATCACTTTTGGCACTCACCGAAGTGTGCTTATGTATGTTTTGTAACTTGTCAAATAAAAACTTATTGAAAGTAAAAAATAGAAAGGGGGTGTATTGTGGCTGAACTAACCGTAACTATGCTTGGCATGGAACTTGAACCAATGCCATGGATCGATACGAACCGGTAGTAAGGAAGAGACACAAACCGATGCGAATCGGTAGTGCGCTTTAGCAAAATGTGGGTCGACTAAAATTACATGTGAACTGATTTGCTTCGATGCAAATCCGTGGTAGGAAATAACAAGAGCCAATGCAAATCGATAGTTAAATTGACGATAATTAGCGGCATGACACAAACCGATTCGAATCGGCAGAACACTAACATAATTAATGCAAATTGGTACAAGGAAATGGCATGATATGAACCAATGCGACTCGGTAGTAGGAACGGTCACGAACCGATGCGACGCAGTAGTAGGAACGGTCACGAACCGATGCGACGCGGTAGTAGGAATGGTCCCGAACCGATGTGACTTGGTAGTAGGAACGGTCATGAACCAATGCGACTCGGTAGCAGGAACGGTCATGGACCGATGCGACTTGGTAGTAGGAACAGTCATGGACCGATGCGACTCGGTAGTAGGAACGGTCATGGACCAATGCGACTCGGTAGTGGGAACTGAGATGCACTGATGTGACTCGGTAGTAGGAACTGACATGAACCGATGTGACTCGGTAGTAGGAGCTGCCATAAACTGATGCAACGTGGTAGTGGAACGACATGAACCAACATGTGTCGGTAGTAGGAATTGACATGAACCGATGCGACTCGGTAGTGGAATGACATGAACCAACATGAGTAATAGGAAATGACATGAATCGGTAGTAGAAAATAACAGGAAGTGCTGCGAATCAGTAGTGGAATAACATGAACTGACATGCGTCAGCAATAGGTACTGACATGAACCAATGCGAATTGGTAGTAAGGAATGACGAGAATCGATGTGATTTGGTAGTGAAAAACGGTATGAACTGATGCGAGTCGGTAGGAAGGGTAACCGATCGAGAAGATAACATGGACTGGGTAAACAACATGACTGGTATGAATCGGTAACTAGGTACATGTTGGACTGTGGTAAGTATCTGACATGGATCGTTTGTGGGGTAGGACATGCACCGATGTAACTCGGTAGTCAGGAAATGACATGAACAGAGTAATGACATGAACCGATCAAAATCGGTTGAAGGGAAGGCATGAACCGATATGAATCGGTAGATAGGGTAATAAAACGAAGAGAGTAAGTGACATGGTCCGATGCAACTCGGTGTGTGATGCATCTGATACGAACCGTTGTCACTAGGCTCAAATCAGGTTGTGGTGAGTATGCAATGGATTCGGTACAAATCGACTGTGAGGTGAATGGCATGATCGATACGAATTGGTTGTAACATGCATGAAATTAATCTCATACGAGTTTGGTTGTGGAGTGTACAATGGCTTCAATTGAACACACACACCAACCACCCAACCCCCGAGGCTAATTGAGTGCAGCCAAGGCCCAGGTGGGTCCAACTACCACATCAATCAGCCACAGAAGCTGTGCAAACAATACATGCCAATCATCCAATGGATGCGATAGCACCACCCATAGACAGTGAATGCTGTGAGCAACAAAGCCTGCATCAAGTGTTATTGGATAACGGCCGACAGTGGCTCGAGGCTTGGTTCTGTGCATGAATCATAAAATAGGGAACCTTCAAATCTACCATGCCTGTGCCGTATGATGGCGGGACACGACCAACAACAACTTGGAGGCAGCTAAGTATAAAAGGAGATGCAGGATAGGAAACATAATGAATTGTAACATAGCGTATGAAATGAAAGGATTCAAATCCTACCTGCAACAACAAGCGAGAACCGCCGACAAAGACCACAAACTAGACTTCCGGTTCCGGCGCCTCATGAGCCAGGTGTGAGAGCACGCAGCTCCGCTCTCACAGGCTGAATACTGGCATACAAATCGGGAACCAGCAATAAATAACTACCGGGTGAGTGAGGGGAACTCTCCCAGCACCGGATGGACAAATTCTTGACCGTCCCGCGGGCAGAACCGGCCGCTCAGGACCGGCCAAATATCCTGGGACAAGCGCCAGGGTGTAGCAAGATGGCCGCCGCCACGGAGCAGGCCGCACACACAATGGAGATTCAGGCTCCGGAGGCCCGCAGCGCAGATAACGCTGACGAATACTCCAAAATAGCCCAAGCGGTGGCTGCCCTTCTGCTCCCCAACATCTCACAGGTGATAGACACGGCAGTACAAACCGGCATGTCTCAGCTACGGAAGGAGCTGGGGGAGCAGGCCCGCAGACTATCCACAGTAGAAGCCAGAGTGTCAGATGTGGATGATGAGCTGTACCAAATAACAGGTACCCTAGAAAAGCAAGACAAAGCATTTTCCGCCATTCAGGAAAAGCTAGAAGATTTGGAAAATAGGTCCAGAAGGAGTAACCTACGGATCATAGGCCTTCCTGAAAACTGCCCTAGTAATGCGCTAGTTCATCTCTGCTCGTCACGTATCCCTGAGATACTGGGCCTACCAGCACCATGCACAGTGGAGCGGGCCCACAGAATAGGCCCTCCAGATCCGAACCGTAAATCTCCCAGAGCAGTCATAGTAAAATACCTCAACTATGCTGACAAGCTAGAAATCCTGCAGGCCTTCAGGAGAAACCGCAACCTAAAAATTGAAGGGTCAAGTCTCCTAATCTTTGCTGATTACTCAGCCGAAGTATCCAGGAAACGTAAAGCCTTCCAGGCAGTATGTTCAGAACTCTTTAAACAAAAAGTGCGTTTTTCCCTGGCCTTCCCAGCTATTTTACGGATCCAAACCAATGACGGCAAACAGATAACGTTCCAAACACCCCGAGAAGCAGAGTCTTACCTCAGGTCTTTGGCTGCTAAACAAAACAGCTCATCTAGTCCCCAGGACCACACATCACCTAACTCCAGGGAACAAAGGAGCCCCAGAAAGGACCCAGCGAAGCGCCTACGTCCGAACAACAATGGGGGCCTACCCCCGACACCCTCCTGAGGGAGTACTATGGCCTTTATTTCACGGCTACCTAATAGGGGTCTCCTCAGCCCCCCCCCCTCTCCTTCTAGAAGACATCTTTCAGTCTTAAAGTTTGTGCACTGACTCTCGGTGACATCCTCACCTCTACATACGCCAATAATCTTATGCTGAGTTCTCTTATACGGTATAGATAGACATTCTATTGCCTGTGGAAGCGGAACAGCCGCACAGGTGGTTAATCGCTCTTGAGGAAAAAAGTGAAGTACAGAAAGTTTGTTTGTGTTATAGTCTGGTATTAATGTTTTTCCTTGCCTCCCACAGCATATTACCCACTATGTTTACTTCTTATTTGCTGAGAGAGACTGCCGATGTTCACCCTAGCGAACAAAACCATCCTTCTCTACTAAACCGTGAGTCCCTCTTATACACCACACGATTATGTATTAGAAGCCACAATAATCACCTTTTCCATCACACACATTCATACGGGTAGTCACATGGAATGTTAAGGGGCTACGATCCCCCTCCAAACGTACCAAAATCCTTAGACATCTCAAATCCCTCCGCGCCGATGTGGCCCTGCTGCAGGAAACCCACCTCGGTACGGACGAATTTCACTATCTTAAGAAATTCTGGGTTGGAAGCGTACATGGCTCTCCAGCGATAGGTAGGAAAGCGGGGGTAATAATATTACTAAACAAAAAGCTCCAGACAACCATAATGGAGGAGAAACATGACTCACTAGGTCGTAAACTGACACTACACCTAAGGGTCCAATCGAAAGATCTCATGATCTCTAACATCTACGCTCCCAACTCTCCCACCCTGCCATTCTTCCAAGAGACCACGAGATGGCTCATGAGCAAACCCCACATTCCTCACTTGGTTGGAGGTGACTTCAACTCGGTGAGCAATCTGGCAGAGGACAGATCCCCCCCATAAATTCGCCACACGAAACTCGAATCTTCCAAACCATCCCACCTTACTAGAACGCTTCGCCTCGGCCACGAACCTATCTGACATTTGGCGCACAGCCCACCCCACAGATAGAGAATACACGTTTTACTCTCCGTCACATGGGTCATTCTCGAGAATTGACTATATCTTTGCATCTCACTCCGCACTCCATTATATTAGGGAATCCCACATCCACGACATTGCAATTTCGGATCACAGCCCAGTCTCCGTATCACTAACTGACCTCACAGCCTCAACATCCCCGATGATCTGGAGATTCCCCTCTTATCTGGCAGGAGACACCCACTTACAAGAGGTTCTTTATAAGGCCTGGGAGGACTATTCTAAAAACAACAGCCCCCATTGCTCTAACCCAAACCTGTTTTGGGATGCGGGCAAGGCGGTTTTAAGGGGAAAAATCATTTCATACGCGGCCCACTATAAAAAAAACGCCTCCAAACGCTACTTAGAAGCCAGCAGTCAGCTAAGGGAAGCTCAGAGAGCGTTACAGCAGAATAACACTTCAGAAAACAGAGGAAAATGGCAGGTAGCTAAGCAGCAATTCGAAACTTGGGCAGAACATGTAGACAGAGTGCATACTGCTCATTGGGATCTTCAACTACACAAACAGGGAAATAAGGCAGGGAAGTTGCTTGCCAGGCTATGCAAAGGACAACACAAGCCCACACATATATCGTGTCTCAAAGACCCGACAGGGAAATTGTCCTCCCGACCGGAGGAGATAAACGACATACTACGCAGCTACTACTCTTCCCTATATACAGCAGACGATACTGATCCAATAGCAGCGGAAGCTTTCCTAACTAATCCAACACTCCCGCGCATAAAACCTGATCAGCTGGACGCTCTTAATGCACCAATCAGCAGGGAGGAAATTGAACAGGCTATAAAAAATCTGCCCAGCCATAAGTCCCCGGGCCCTGACGGCTTATCAGCTGAATTTTACAAATTAACATTGGCGTATATTCCCCATACCCTAGCTAGAGTCTTTAATACAATCTGGGAGGGAGGCCCCTACATACCATCTGGGCAACAGGCATACATAAAATGAATTGAAAAGAAAAACAAGGACCCCCAGGAGCCAGGCTCCTACCGCCCCATCTCCTTATTAAATGTAGATTCGAAGTTGCTGTCAAAAATAGTAGCATCCCGCCTAGCGAAAATCCTTCCATCATTGATCCACCCGTCCCCGGAGGGAGGGTCTAACATAATTTCTGAGATCGATCCCATACCCCTTATATGCGGTTACAATTAAACATTTTAAGTCGACTATTCGGCAGTCCCGGGCCCCTGAATACCGACCCGTCTAAAAAATATCGGACAAGTTAAAGGAGGGACGACTAACCACGTAATTCTCGCAGGTCGACTAGTCCAAAATACGCGCCCTCACAACCTAATCAATCCTTTCGAAGGCGACGATAACCTAGTCATAGCAGACGACATATATCCCTTCTCATCATCGACGCATCATACAGCAAATAGAGGAGGCCAGCCCTCCTGTTAA
>BLSH010528067.1:26104-40850 GCA_018402905.1 Glandirana rugosa
TAGGCCTTCCTGAAAACTGCCCTAGTAATGCTCTAGTTCATCTCTGCTCGTCACGTATCCCTGAGATACTGGGCCTACCAGCACCATGCACGGTGGAGCGGGCCCTCCAGATCCGAACCGTAAATCTCCCAGAGCAGTCATAGTAAAATACCTCAACTATGCTGACAAGCTAGAAATTCTGCAGGCCTTCAGGAGAAACCGCAACCTAAAAATTGAAGGGTCAAGTCTCCTAATCTTTGCTGATTACTCAGCTGAAGTATCCAGGAAACGTAAAGCCTTCCAGGCAGTATGTTCAGAACTCTTTAAACAAAAAGTGCGTTTTTCCCTGGCCTTCCCAGCTATTTTACGGATCCAAACCAATGACGGCAAACAGATAACGTTCCAAACACCCCGAGAAGCAGAGTCTTACCTCAGGCCTTTGGCTGCTAAACAAAACAGCTCATCCAGTCCCCAGGACCACACATCACCTAACTCCAGGGAACAAAGGAGCCCCAGAAAGGATCCAGCGAAGCGCCTACGTCCGAACAACAATGGGGGCCTACCCCCGACACCCTCCTGAGGGAGTATCGTGGCCTTTATATCACAGCTACCTAATATGGGTCTCCTCAGCCCCCCCCCTCTCCTTCTAGAAGACATCTTTCAGTCTTAAAGTTTGTGCACTGACACCCGGTGACATCCTCACCTCTACATACGCCAATAATCTTATGCTGAGTTTTCTTATACAGTATAGATAGACATTCTATTGCCTGTGGAAGCGGAACAGCCGCACAGGTGGTTAATCGCTCTTGAGGAAAAAAGTGAAGTACAGAAAGTTTGTTTGAGTTAGAGTCTGGTACTAATGTTTTTCCTTGCCTCCCACAGCATATTACCCACTATGTTTACTTCTTACTTGCTGAGAGAGACTGCCGATGTTCACCCTAGCGAACAAAATTATCCTTCTCTACTAAACCGTGAGTCCCTCTTATACACCACACGATTATGTATTAGAAGCCACAATAATCACCTTTTCCATCACACACATTCATACGGATAGTCACATGGAATGTTAAGGGGCTACGATCCCCCTCCAAACGTACCAAAATCCTTAGACATCTCAAATCCCTCCGCGCCGATGTGGCCCTGCTGCAGGAAACCCACCTCGGTACGGACGAATTTCACTATCTTAAGAAATTTTGGGTTGGAAGCGTACATGGCTCTCCAGCGATAGGTAGGAAAGCGGGGGTAATAATATTACTAAACAAAAAGCTCCAGACAACCATAATGGAGGAGAAACATGACTCACTAGGTCGTAAACTGACACTACACCTCAGGGTCCAATCGAAAGATCTCATGATCTCTAACATCTACGCTCCCAACTCTCCCACCCTGCCTTTCTTCCAAGAGACCACGAGATGGCTCATGAGCAAACCCCACATTCCTCACTTGGTTGGAGGCGACTTCAACTCGGTGAGCAATCTGGCAGAGGACAGATCCCCCCATAAACTCACCACACGAAACTCGAATCTTCCAAACCATCCCACCTTACTAGAACGATTCGCCTCAGACACGAACCTATCTGACATTTGGCGCACAGCCCACCCCACAGATAGAGAATACACGTTTTACTCCCCGCCACATGGGTCATTCTCGAGAATTGACTATATCTTTGCATCTCACTCAGCACTCCATTATATTAGGGAATGCCACATCCACGACATAGCAATTTCGGATCACAGCCCAGTCTCCGTATCACTAACTGACCTCACAGCCCCAACATCCCCGAAGATCTGGAGATTCCCCTCTTATCTGGCAGGAGACACCCACTTACAAGAGGTTCTTTATAAGGCCTGGGAGGACTATTCAAAAAACAACAGCCCCCATTGCTCTAACCCAAACCTGTTTTGGGATGCGGGCAAGGCGGTTTTAAGGGGAAAAATCATTGTGTATGCGGCCCACTATAAAAAAAACGCCTCCAAACGATACTTAGAAGCTAGCAGTCAGCTAAGGGAAGCTCAGAGAGCGTTACAGCAAAATAACACTTCAGAAAACGGAGGAAAATGGCAGGCAGCTAAGCAACAATTCAAAACTTGGGCAGAACATGTAGACAGAGTGCATACTGCCCATTGGGATCTCCAACTACACAAACAGGGAAATAAGGCAGGGAAGTTGCTTGCCAGGCTATGCAAAGGACAACACAAGCCCACACATATATCGTGTCTCAAAGACCCAACAGGGAAATTGTCCTCCCGACCGGAGGAGATAAACGACATACTACGCAGCTACTACTCCTCCCTATATACAGCAGACTATACTGATCCAATAGCAGCGGAAGCTTTCCTAACTAATCCAACACTCCTGCGCATAAAACCCGATCAGCTAGACGCTCTTAATGCACCAATCAGCAGGGAGGAAATTGAACAGGCTATAAAAAATCTGCCCAGCCATAAGTCCCCGGGCCCAGACGGCTTATCAGCTGAATTTTACAAATTAACATTGGCGTATATTCCCCACACCCTAGCTAGAGTCTTTAATACAATCTGGGAGGGAGGCCCCTACATACCATCTGGGCAACAGGCTTACATAAAATTAATTGAAAAGAAAAACAAGGACCCTCAGGAGCCAGGCTCCTACCGCCCCATCTCCTTATTAAATGTAGATTCGAAGTTGCTGTCAAAAATAGTAGCATCCCGCCTAGCGAAAATCCTTCCATCATTGATCCACCCGGCCCAGGCAGGTTTCATTCAAGGGAGAACTGCCGCATCCAACATTCGTAAAGTCCTAGCAGTGCTGGATCATGCCCGATCACACCCATCCCAAAACCTGGCCATTGTTACCCTGGACGCCGAGAAGGCTTTTGACAACGTGAGCTTCTCTTGGCTATTCCAAGCCCTTAACAAATTTGGCTTCTCTGGCCCCTTCCTACATTTTGTCAAAAGCCTTTATGCGGCCCCAAAGGCACAAGTAGTGGCTGCAGGTATCATCTCAAGCTCCTTCCCCCTTCACAAGGGAACTAGACAAGGATGCCCCTTATCCCCTCTTCTATTCAATGTTGCACTCGAGCCACTCTCGCGCTATCTCATTTCTAATACCCCTCTTCATGGCATCAAACTAGGAAACGAGGAACTTCGAGCTGCATTGTTTGCGGACGACATCCTCATATTTACAGCTAACCCCCAAAAAGATCTGCCGGCAATTATGAACACTTTTAACCTCTTCCGCAAATGCTCTGGTCTAAAAATAAATTTCACTAAGAGCGAAATTTTACCCCTCCAACCAAACCACAAGGCTGGCTGGATCTCCTCTTCCCCACTCCCGGTGGCCAAAAACCATGTTACTTACCTAGGAGTGAACATCGGCAGAGAATCATCATCCCTCTACACCCTTAACTACCCTCCTCTCATAACCAAAGTTCTAAGTCAACTAGAGTCCTGGGTCAACCTGCCCCTCTCGCTCACGGGGAGATGCTGCTTATTTAAAATGATTAGCTTTGCGAAACTAATGTACCCCATGCAAACCATCCCAATCCTTATCAAACATGCAGATCTGCAAAAATTAGATAGAGGCTTAACAGCCTTCCTTTGGCAGGGCAAAAAGCCCAGAATTGCTTTGTCCAAGCTTCGTCTCCCGAGAAGCGAGGGGGGCCTGGGACTTCCTCATGTAAGGCTATACAATTTATCTTGTGTCCTACGTAATGGCATAGACTGGATTACAAAGAAATCCAAATATACGAACTATAACATGGAAGCAGCTATGGTATACCCCTACGAACTGGGATCTATCCTACACTGTAATCCTAATGGGCTCCCAGCTCATATTAAAAACAACCTTCTAGTAAAGGACACCCTGATAGCCTGGAGAAACATGAGGAGGGCCCAACATCTGTATACTAACATCTCTGCATTCCTGCCCATCCTGGGCAACCCAATGTTCGCTCCATCTACTCAACATGAAGCCTTTCGCATATGGGAACGGCACAATCTCAAAAAGGTGATGGATTTATTCGACCAGATATCCAGTCAGCCCCTACCGGTCCAGACCATACTGGAACGATATAATCTCCCTGCCCACCACGAGTTTCACATACATCAGCTCTTTGCCTTTGTGAGGAAAAACTGCCCGGACCCTCAAGCCAGATTCAGGCCCTCAGTGATAGACTCCATGATCCGCAACTTCAACTTCACAGCTGCCCTCATCTACAAAAGCCTCCTCCCCTGTTTCTCAAAATCACTGGAAACCTCTTCGGTAAAAGCCTGGACAAAGGAACTGGGGATAGACTCACTTCAGGACTCTGTACTAAGAGGCCACAATAAAACCTTACAGTTCACTACCAACGAAGCCTGGAGGGAAATGCAATTCAAAATCATCCATAGGGCATACATTCCCTACTACATACCCGCGAATTCGCCCGGCACAAGACTTTGTCCATGGTGTAACAAGGCTAATCCATCCCTTCTACACAGATTCTGGCAATGCCCGGAAGTATCGGCCTTCTGGACCCAAGTACAAGCCCTTGTCGCCAAGGTTACCCTTCAAGTCATCCCTCTCCACCCGGTCCTAATGCTTTTTGGAGATGGCACCTGCACTCACCCGAGTTCCATCCCTAAGGCGGCTCAGTCGGACTCTTGGATACATCTCTGTCTACTGGCGGCTCGGAAAGCTATCATGTCCCATTGGACTCAGGCAACCTCCCCAACCATCTCAGAGGTTCAGAGACATCTCAACACCCTCTTGTACAGGGAACTCCTGGACCTCTGGGCAAACAATCAAGGCTCCCAAAAACGCTTCCACCGACGTTGGAATTCCTACATAACAACCACTTTCTCCAAGCAAGCACAAGACGGACTTACCCCCCCACACCTCTATGACATACTACATAAACTTAAAGACGTTCCAAACAGAAAGGCTTACCTAAGCTCACAGTACCCAAGATCATCTTTAGTTGTTGAAAAACTTTTCACAGTTCATCGGCAAATAGAGACCACTACTCTCAGCAACGGTTTACCAATAGCGGATTAGCCGCTTTCTCTCTCACTCACTAAGGGATGGCACTAGCTCAAAGGACTCTTAATGTTTTGCTGTTAAATTTTAGTAACTAGACTCAACAGGTACACCCCTCAGAGGAATTCTGCAACCCAACAAGCCAAGCAGCCACCAGAAAATTAGTGCTCGAACCCTGACATCAATTTAAGTAATCTTGCAGCCCTGGAAGCAGACTTTGCCCCCGGCGGCTACCCCCCCTTCCCGAACTTCCGGGGGTGGAGGGGCCGCGCGGGGGCACAAGGTCTCCCTATTCCATCCAGGTACATCACTCCCACTACTAATTGGATAGACAGGGAATTTCTATCTAAAACTCCTTGGCGGCTCGGCTTGCAGGATACTCTGAGTTACACTTCCCCTCCCCCCACCCCCTCCCCCCCCCCCCCCCCGTCTGCCCTTCCCACCTATCATCACTCTCTCTCAGCTATATTGTCCTTGTCATCGTCTCCCCCCCCCCCCCTTGGCTAATTAGCCACTTCTTCTGACCAACACAATATTGGAAATAATTGTAACCAGAAAATCGTTTACACATTGCATTGTATTGTTCATTCTAAATAATAATAAAACTTTGAAATAAAAAAAAAAGACCACAAACTAAGAAGCTGCAACACACTGGTAATCGAATGCACAGACTCACAAACATGAAGTGAGCTGGGGAGAGCCGGCCCATTAACATGTGCTATCTTGCACTGGAATCGACAAAGAGCATGGAGAGTGAGGGTGCTTAAATACCCTCTGGGCTCCTCCCATAAATTCAGGCCAGCCCACTGGCCTTCCTACATATACTTGCAATGTGCCTTGGAATTTGCTTGAAAATTTGACTATGCTAGGAAGAGTCAGTTCCTTAGCACAGTCCCCTCCCTCCTTGGATACTCCTCTTCTGGGGTATTTTATATAGCTGCTGGGTTAGCAGAGGATGGAAATACTCAGATTCAAGTGCAGGCATCTTTAACTCCATTTCCCACAACTCCTTGGGTTACTGGATATGACTAGGGAAGATAATTCCCTTTGCTTTCTTTACCTAGGGAGGCCATGCCTGATGAGGCAGAGTCAGTGAGCAAATGATCCTCAGCCAGGTGCGCAGACATCCATTGTGATAACTGGTATGTGAAGAGCTGAGCAGGAGTCTAATAGCATACAGTATCTCTAGAAGTCTTAGCTATAAGAATACTCTAATTTCAATGAGGTGGCACTTTTCCCTTGAGCCTTGGATTCCTCCAGCTGTTCTCTTGTGTTACCAGAGTTACCTTGAGATGCATTATGTCGCAATCGCACTAAAAAACGCTGATTGCCGCCATACTAGAAAAACAATAAAAAAATATATCCCATAGTTTGTAGAAGCTACAGGTGATACTCGAAAAAATTAGAATATCATGCAAAAGTTATTTTATTTCAGTAATGCAATTTAAAAGGTGAAACTAATATATGAGATAAACTCATTACATGCAAAGCAAGATCGTTCAAGCCGTGATTTGTCATAATTGTGATCATTATGGCTTACAGCTCATGGAAACCTCAAATCCACAATCACAGAAAATTAGAATATTGTGAAAAGGTGCAATATTCTAGGCTCAAAGTGTCCCACTCTAATCATCTAATTAAGCCATAACACCTGCAAAGGGTTCCTGAGCCTTTAAATGGTCTCTCAGTCTGGTTCAGTAGGAATCACAATCATGGGAAAGACTGCTGACCTGACATTTGTGCAGAAAACCATAATTGACACCCTCCATAAGGAGGGAAAGCCTCAAAAGGTAATTGCAAAAGAAGTTGGATGTTCCCAAAGTGCTGTATCAAAGCACATTAATAGAAAGTTATGTGAAAGGGAAAAGTGTGGAAGGAAAAGGTGCACAAGCAGCAGGGATGACCGTGGCCTGGAGAGGATTGTCAGGAAAAGGCCATTCAAAGCTGTTGGGGACTTTCACAAGGAGTGGACTGAGGCTGGAGTCAGTGCATCAAGAGCCACCACACACAGACGGATCCTGGACATGGGCTTCAAATGTCGTATTCCTCTTGTCAAGCCACTCCTGAACAACAAACAACGTCAGAAGTGTCTTACCTGGGCTAAAGAAAAACAGACCTGGTCTGTAACTCAGTGGTCCAAAGTCCTCTTTTCTGATGAGAGCAAATTTTGCATCTCATTTGGAAACCAAGGACCTAGAGTATGGAGGAAGAATGGAGAGGCACACACTGCAAGATGCTTGAAGTCCAGTGTGAAGTTTCCACAGGCTGTGTTTATTTGGGGAGCCATGTCATCTGCTGGTGTTGGTCCACTGTGCTTCATTAAGTCCAGGGTCAACGCAGCCATCTACCAGGAGATTTTGGAGCAATTCATGCTTCCTTCCGCAGACTAGCTCTATGGGGATGCTGACTTCATTTTCCAGCAGGACTTGGCACCTGCCCACACTGCCAAAAGCACCAAAACATGGTTCGATGACCATGGTATTACTGTGCTTGATTGGCCAGCAAACTCCCCTCACCTGAACCCCATAGAGAATCTATGGGATATTGCCAAGAAAAAGATGAGACATGAGACCCAACAATGCAGAAGAGCTGAAGGCCGCTATTGAAGCATTCTGGTCTTCCATAACACCTCAGTAGTGCCACAGGCTGATAGCTTCCATGCCACACCGCATTGGGGCAGTAATTGCTGCAAAAGGGGCCCAAACCAAGCATTGAGTACATATGCATGCTTAGACTTTTCAGAGGTCTGATATTGTTCTATGTACAATCCTTGTTTTATTGATTGCATGAAATATTCTAATTTTCTGAGATTGTGGATTTGGGGTTTTCATGAGCTGTAAGCCATAATTATCACAATTATGACAAATCACGGCTTGAACTATCTTGCTTTGCATGTAATGAGTCTATCTCATATATTAGTTTCACCTTTTAAGTTGCATTACTGAAATAAATGAACTTTTGCACAATATTCTAATTTTTTTGAGTATCACCTGTATAACTTTTGCACAAACCAGTCACTATTCCCTTATTGGGATTTTATTTACCAAAAATATGTAGAAGGATACATATTGGCCTAAATTGATGCAGAACTTTGTTTTTTTTACTTTTTTTTTTTTTGGATATGTATTATAACAGAAAGGAAAAAAACATTTTTTTTTCAGAATTGTCAGTCTTCTTTTGTTTATAGAACAAAAATTAAAAACCACAGATGTGATCAAATACCACCAAAAGGGGCGGAGCTGACTCCCGGGATGTGAGCAGCATCTCTTCAGAACTCTGGACCACAGCCTGATCCTGAAATAACCTGCTGCAGCCACAAGTACATATATATTGCCCCTTACTGCCCGGATCATTGCCTGCACACCCAGAGCACATGGCCATGGTGAAATACGGGCCACCTCTACCTCCGACGCCCGCAGAATGGCTCTCCCGATTTGAACATGGAGACTACCAAGATGGCGCCCGCACCACAAGGGAGCCGTCGGGCTCTCATCCTGCTGCGGAACCACCATGGGCAGAGGGGGAGGCAGACTGGATGGATGCCACAGACCCACTAGCTGTCCCGGTGGCCTCACCATCCACATCATCCATCAAGGGACCCTCCAATCCTCAGGTAGGGGAACCTACTTTATCACAAATACTGGACACTATGAAGTCTTGCCGTGCCTCCCTCTCATCTTAAATAGAGACCCTCCAGGTGTACACAAAGTTAAACACAGAGTGTCTAATGCTGAGCAACAGATCAGCGCTGTGGAGGATGATCTTAATCCCCTCATGGTTCCAGTCAGGGAGGTGGCGGCGGTCTACAAGTCCCAGGAGGCCAAACTTGGAAACATGGATGTCCATACCCGGAATATGCCTGACCTGATGTACAACAACTGTATTACTATTTTCCTTGATTTTTCCACCGCCACTCAAAACCAACATGCAGCATTTCAAAGTGTAAAGCAATGCCTACGAGATTGCAGTTTACCATATAGCATGCGTTATTATGATCCTATTGATTAATAGCTCACCATACACATTTGTGGTGGTTTACGTTACTCCTTAGCGCTAAATCCAGCTGCAGATCCCCACTAAAGCCCTGTATGTTGAACTATGTCTTGGTGGAGGCCTGGAGATGGAAACACCCAGATACCCGTGCCTATTCATGTTAGACTTCTACGTATAACACCATGTCCAGACTAGATATGTGTTTTTTAACCAGAGATATTCTATCTCAGGTGGTAGAGATCCGGTATCTCCCTAGAGCAGTGTCCGATCACTCCCCACTGCTGCTAACTTTAACGGTGGGGAAATCCTGCGGCTATCGCTTATGGCGGTAAAGCCCCTTGTGGCTTAAGGAGGAATTTTTTGAATGATCCTCTGCAACTGCCATCGGGGATTTCTGGTAGCATAATAATAGGGATGTTCCTTTGGGCATTACCTGGGATGCGTTAAAGGGGAGAATGGATCGGGAATGGAAATGTAAAGAATGTGAACAGGCGGCTACAAAAGCTGAGGTGGAG
This sequence comes from Glandirana rugosa, assembly GCA_018402905.1. NCBI lineage: Eukaryota > Metazoa > Chordata > Amphibia > Anura > Ranidae > Glandirana > Glandirana rugosa. The sequence continues at coordinate 35,590 of BLSH010528067.1, forward strand.
TATATTAGGAAACCATCTTCGCATAACTTGGGGTGTGGAGTGACTTTGCCAGACAACTAGACCTGGTACTGATTGAAAAGAAGCAGAAAAATCTGCTGTATCAAACCCAGCGGATTTTTGAATATGTGGATAAAAATAGTAAGCTTTTGGCTTATCTAGCCCATGCTCATCAAGCGCCCATCTCTATCCCCTGCATTTATAATGAACAGGGTACTCTATGTACCTCTCCAGATGAAATATCAAAGGCATTCCTTCAATTTTACACCAATCTCTACTCTTCCTCTATCAGTTACAATGAGGAGGAGGTCCAGGGGTACAATATCCCACAAAAGTGAGTACACCCCTCACATTTTTGTAAATATTTTATTATATCTTTTCATGTGACAACAAATTACACTTTTCTACAATATAAAGTAGTGATTGTACAGCTTGTATAACGGTGTAAATTTGCTGTCCCCTCAAAATAATTCAACACTCAGCCATTAATGTCTAAACCACTGGCAACAAAATTGAGTACACCTCTACCTAAAAATGTCCAAATTGGGTCCAATTAGCCATTTTCCCTCCCAGGTGTTATGTGACTCGTTAGTGTTACAAGGACTCTGATTCTCTCATACTGGTCACTGGAAGTTCAACATGGCACCTCATGGCAAAGAACTCTCTGAGGATCTAAAAAAAATAATTTTTGCTCTACATAAAGATGGCCTAGGCTATAAGAAGATTGCTAAGACCCTGAAACTGAGCTGCAGCACAGTGGCCAAGACCATCCAGTGGTTTAATAGGACAGGTTTCACTCAGGACTGGCCTCGCCATGGTCGACCAAAGAAGTTCAGTGCACATGCTCAGCGTCATATCCAGAGGCTGTCTTTGGGAAACAGATGTATGAGTGCTGCCAGCATGGCTGCAGAGGTTGAAGGGGTGGGGGGGTAAGCCTGTCAGTGCTCAGACCATTTGCCACACACTGCATCAAATTGGTCTGCTTGGCTGTCATCCCAGAAGGAAGCCTCTTCTAAAGATGATGCACAAGAAAGCCCACAAACAGTTTGCTGAAAGCAAGCAGACTAAGGACATAGATTACTGCAACCACGTCCTGTGGTTTCATGAGACCAAGATAAACGTATTTGGTTCAGATGGTGTCAAGTGTGTGTTGCGGCAACCGGGTGAGGAGTACAAAGACAAGTGTGTCTTGCCTACAGTCAAGCATGGTGGTGGCAGTGTCATGGTGTGGGGCTGCATGAGTGCTGCCGACACTGGGGAGCTACAGTTCAGTAATGGAAACAAGAATGCCAACATGTACTGTGATATACTGAAGCAGAGCATGATCCCCTCCCTTTAGAGACTGGGCCGCAGGGCAGTATTCCAACATGATAATGACCCCAAACACACCTTGAAGATGACCACTGCCTTGCTAAAGAAGCTGAGGGTAAAGGCGATGGACTGGCAAAGTATGTCTCCAGATCTAAACCCTATTGAGCATCTGTGGGGCATCCCCAAATGGAAGGTGGAGGAGCGCAAGGTCTCTAACATCCACCAGCTCCGTTATGTCATCATGGAGGAGTGAAAGAGGACTCCAGTGACATCCTGTGAAGCTCTGGTGAACTCCATGCCCAAGAGGGTTAAGGCAGTGCTAGAAAAAATGGTAGCCACACAAAATATTGACACTTTGGGCCCAATTTGGACATTTTCAATTAGGGGTGTATTCACTTTTGTTGCCAGCGGTTTAGACATTAATGGTCTTGTGTTGAGTTATTTTGAGGGGACAGCAAATTTACACTGTTATACAAGCTGTACACTCACTACTTTACATTGTAGCAAAGTGTCATTTCTTCAGTGTTGTCACATGAAAAGAAATAATAAAATATGTACAAAATTGTGAGGGGTGTACTCAGTTTTGTGAGATACTGTATCTGTCGCAGATCCCACTTAACATATTATCCCAGGAGCAGTAGCGGAATTAGAACTTCCCATAAGTGTTTCAGGAATAGAGATGGCAATGCACTCTCTACACCCTAATAGGGCTCCTGGTCTGGATGGATATCCAGTAGAATGGTATTGCACTTATGGAGAATTCCTTGCACAAAAACTATGGGAGGTATATCAGGATGCTTTTGACAGGGGTATACTCCCCAACTCTCTTAGAGAGGCCCTGATTGTTCTGATACCCAAGCCGCACAAGGACCATGAATTATGTGAATCATACCGCCCCATCTCGCTTATTAATGTTGATGTTAAAATCTTACCTAAACTTGCTAAATGACTCAATAAGCTAATTAACTCCATTATTTATTCAGACCAGACTTTATGCTAATGAGGTTGACAGCCATACATCTCCATAGATTATTTACGATCCTACAGTCAGAGGGCCCTGTACCAGACACTAGAATTGTGGTCTCCTTGGATACTTGGAGATTCAATCGAATGGCCTTACCTCTTGGCAGTCCGTCTGCGGATAGGCTTCGGTCCTAAATGTATAGCCTGGGTGAAATTGTTATATGCTGACCCTCTGGCCCGGTTGAAGGTAAACAATGTTATAACAGACACTTTTGAAATAAAACGTGGCACACGCAGGGGTGTCCGTTATCACCCCTGCTGTTCACCATAGCTATATAGCTATTGGCGGTTGTGATTAGGATTGATCAGAGGGTTGAGGGATGTTGTTTGAATGAACTGAAGGAGAAAACCTCCTTGCACACAGATGATCTGCTACTATATCTAGCTGATGATAGAGGATCTCTGACTCGGTCCCTGGAGCTGATTGCTAGCTTTTTCACTTGCACTGGATTTAAGGTAAATTAAAACAAATCCATTGTTTTCCCTTTAGACCCCCAGTTCAGTCCAAAAATCCCAGAAAATGTACCTTTACAAGTAGTCTCCAAGTTTAGATACCTGGGGGTGGAGATTCAATTACCCCTTCCCAGGTATATTGCCAATAACCTTAGAGCACTAGTGAATCGCCCAAAGGACACCTTTTTAATCTGGTCCAAATTACCACTTAATCTTTTGGGTAGAGTCAACATTTTCAAAATTATATATCTCCTTAGATTCCTTTACTTGCTCTGGCACGCTCCCATATACGTCCCTAAAAGCTTTTTTGTTGAAATAAAGGGAATGTTCACCTTATTTCTATGGAGGTCTAAACCACCCAGGGTCTCACTGGAGACGTTACAGTTACCATTTGCGGAGGGAGGCCTGGCGCTACCCAATCTGCATTGTTATTATTTAGCATCACAATTAAGGCATATACATTGGTGGTTTTTCCTGGAGCTAGATAACACCTCGGTACCCACTCAGGCTACCCTGGTCCATTCCTTTGAGGCATTGATTAATGTCCTGTACCGTAACAGCCCATATCCAACTGATGGACCCGAATATCCTTAAATTATCTCATAAAATCTTGCACCTCTGCAATAGGAGAATAGGAGGATCTTCACTAACTACATCACCCAATGCCCCCTTATGGTATAAGTTGGTGGAGATAAATAAGATCCCTGATGGGAGTAGATGGGCTAAATATGGGATTAAATACGCCAACCAATTATTCTCTGAGGGTGTTTTTCCAAACGTTTGAGGACCTCTGAGGGGAATATAGAATCCCAAACACGTTTTTCTATGGGTACTTACAACTCCGCCATGTAGTGGCGGCACAGTTTGGACTAGCAAGGGTTTTGCTCTCTCCTTCCAAATTGGAACAACTGCTATTTGATGACGAGCATACCAAACTTATCTCTCGTTATTACTCCCTTCTTCTGACCTCCTCATCCCGGAGAATGCATAAATTATTTGGACAATGGACGGCAGACATTCTGACCCTTAAAAAGGACACCTGGTCTGAAATGGTGGGTGAACTCTTACCTTCTGTAATTTCTGCTAGGGATAAATTAATACAATTTAATTTTCTGCATAGAACATATTATACCCCAGTACGTTTACATAAAATGGGTAGAGCTGATCCCCCTGATCCCCCTGAACACCGCTTATAGATGCCGGTGTATACATGCAGTCCTTTATACTGCTGAAGTGAGACTCTGTCCTTTGCTGTCTCGTCACTTTGCCACACAGCTCAACTAGCAGTATTTAACTGCTTATAGAGGCCGGTGTATATATGCAGTCCTTTATACTGCTGAAGTGATGCCTGCCTGCCCTCTCAACAATTTGCCACACATCCCACCCAGCAGTGTTTAACCGCTCTCTAAAGGCTGGTGTATACATGCAGTCCTTTATACTGCTTCACTGAGACCCAGCACCAAGGGTACCCCACAAGGGAAGATTTACAGCCCAGACAGGGGGTCTTCTGAACTCAGGAGAGCGCATGAACCTGAGCAGGATTGCATGGACATCACAAGGTTTCGCAATGGATGAGTGGAGCCTTTAGTCTGCAGTCTCATTGGGAGCGGGTCCTTCATCGCCAATACCACTATCTGCATCTGACCAGCACCAGGACTAAGCCTATTGTGATCCCCAGACTGCAAAGCTGGGGGTCCATTTGTTCTGGTGAGTGGGGCCACAAAAGGGGACTGTCACTGAGCACCACAGATGGCATATTTGGCACTTGTTTTGAGCACGGAGCACTTTATTTATTTTCTATGGACTATATTTAATGATTAATACTTTTTGAATTATGTTGGATGGTCAGCAGCACTTTTACATTGTACACAGGAACATATGATAGTTTTGTTTACTTTATTAATTTTTCACTGGTTACAAGTGAAGCAACATTTGATCCATAAACATAGAGGGTGGCACAGCAACATTGTGTTTGATAAATTGATAAGGGTATTTTTACGTGTATAGCAGCAGCCCCCGGACATCCATCTGTCCCTGGAATCTGGAGAGGTTCACGGGGCTGGTGTATGTGAATCATTCACAGATCATAGCACGGATTACATAGCACATAATACCCCATATACAGTGTGGAGAAAGGCATTCTACTTTTTAAAGAGTGGAAACTACTCCCCGCAGATGCACCACTGCCGGCTCCATCCACGCCGGACCGCCTACAAACTGAATGGACATGATCAGGCTTCCAGAGCATCACCCTGGTCTCTCCTACCCGTTCATATCCACCTATGCGTGAGGCTGGGAGTTCTAACCACCTGTTGCTCCTTTCTCAGGTTCTACTTGGGCCAGTGAGATACACTGGCAATCCAATATGCCCCCATTGTTTAGTGTAGCATTGTGCCTGCGTTCACAGGCATTTCTTACCTATGACGTTGTTTTTTTCCTGTTTTTCCTAAGTACTGATTTTCTCCATCTGGGGGGGA
>BLSH010528067.1:51918-66893 GCA_018402905.1 Glandirana rugosa
TAGTTGTCAGTTCATCCAACTCCAGGTCCTCCTGGTTAAGGCCAGTTTAAGTTGGGAAAATTCTCTTAACTATCGATTATCAAAGAGTTTACTCATTAATCGTCATTGAACACGATATTGAAGTCTTTCCAAACCACTAAGGTCCCTTGCGGTAGAAGAATCATACCATAAAGTCCGTCGTTCCTCTTACACCCATTGGTATCCAGACATCCTCGGTCCCTTCCTAAGATAGGGATCCAAATCCTCACGATCCGGACCTAGACCAACACACTATTAGGGGCAATAGCTCCTCTATTCCGCTTTGCACAAAGAGGTTTTCGATCTCTCCGATCGTGTGAGGGTGTCTCACACATATTCACACGGATGGAATGGTGTAAGGGCGGTTGTTAAACCTCTTACTCTCCCACCCTCTCATTCTCCAAATTGTTGGCGGGAATGTGGTAAGGTAGGCACACTTATACACACTCTGTGGGAGTGTGCTAGCCTCTCTAGCTTTTGGAGAAACACGTTTCGCCTTATCTCCTCGATAACGGGGATTATCACACAACCAGATCCAGGCCTAGCACTCCTAAACCTAGGGATAGAATCCTTCCCTGGCTCCTACAGACCTATGGTTACCCACATTCTCCTTGCTGCCTGAAATACCATACTAAGAAGATGGCGTTCCCTGGAATCACCAAACCTTTCTGAAGTTATAGCACAAGTTACTGCTAATTACTCATTTGAGAAACTATTAGCTATCAATTCTCTTAAAAGGGTTGAATTTGACCGGAATTGGTCCTCCTGGACCTCAACCTACTTGACTGTTGATCTGTAAATGGATTGATACCCAAACTAGCTCCCCCAATACACATACAGACTCTTCGCTTTTCTAGAGGGCAATAACCCTCCTTTCTTATTTGGTCCTTCAAAGTCAGTTGCCCCCCGCCCGGCACGGCACCCCGTCTCGGGCGGAGGACAACAATCTCCTCCTCTCTTCTCCCCCTTCCCCCCCCCCCTACCTATCCTATGGTTATGGTGCAATGTTCAAGTCGTTATATCAGTCTGTGCAATGATTGTTTAGCCTTCTAAGCCAATAATGTCTCTCATAAGGAGAGGAGGGGGGCCCCGTCCCCTGTCCTGGGCACAGTTTGATCCCGTATGGGGTGCTGGGGGGGGAGGGGGGTCTCCTCTCTCCGCATAGCCTCCACTACACTTTAGCATAAGGAAGTGTTACAGGGTATCGTATACCTTATCGACAATATGCATTTGAACATGTTAGACTTGTATGGCGTTTATATCTCAACGTTGAATGTCTATTGTACGGAACTGGTTTTCCATCCCTCTCATTGTAATTTCTAATACTCAATAAAAACTACTGTTTTAAAAAATGTTCATTCTGGTTGGCATATCTGCTGCAGGGTTGGCTGTGAAGATGAGAACATCATTGGCAAAGAGGCAGGAGCGGAGTTCCCTATCCCCGACTTTTATCCCGTGTAGGGGGGCCTGGTAAGTTATGTATCTAGAAAGGGGATTGAGGGCTAAATTAAATAGCGGGGGGACAGGGGGCACCCCTACCTGGTGCCCTTATGGAGAGTGAAACCATCTATGAGGAGACCGGCCACCACCAGCCTGGCAGTTGGCACAGAGTACATGGAGCGAATTAGGTGGGTGAAGGAGCCCCCAAAACCCAGCCTCGCAAGCACCATATGGAACCAATTGAAGTTTACATTATCAAATGCCTTTTCGGTATCTAGGGTGATAATGGCCTGCCCTCCCACGAGGAGCCCTGGGCACTTTCCAGCACTGCCAGAACTTTCCTAATGTTTAGAGTGGCTGTTCTACCCCTTACAAAGCCTGATTGAGCTGGATCAATTATATGCAGAATTATGGAGGATAGTCTACATGCTACTATTTTGGAAAGGATCTTAACATCTATATTGAGTAAGGAGATGGGTCTGTATGAGCGAACAGTTTGATAGTGGCTTGGTTCCCTGTGGGAGGGTATGTGCCCCCTTCCCATAGTTTGGAGTATACAACTAGTAGCAGGGAGGTCACCATGTCCTGGAATGTTTTTGTAAAATTCTCCCGTGAGACCGTCAGGGCCCGGGGCTTTTGAGGATGCTAGGTGCCGTATGGTGGAATTTAGTTTGTCTAACGTGATCGGTGCGTTTAGGGTTTCCAGTTGGGCAGGTGTAATTTTGGGAAGAGGAATTTGATCCAGGAAGGATTGCGCTAAGGTCTCATCCATGGGGTCTGGGGCGTAAAGGGATTTGTAGTAACATAGCATAATTTGACTTAAGTCGTTGGGGTCTGAACGTAGGGTCCCCGAGGGGTCTTGTAAGGATGTAATATGGGTGGGGGGAGTAGGGGCCTTTGCATAGTCTGGCTAATAGTTTACCGGCTTTATTGCCATATTTTTGCATAGTGGCCTCAAACTGTGTTCTCTGTAGTTTTTCTAAGTTATCGCTCCATGCATCGAAAGCTTTTTTGGCTAGCAGCCATTCGTTTCTCGAGTCAGGAGTATTAGAGTGGGATAAGGATGATTGAGCATTTCTAAGCCTCTTGCTAGCTGTTTTATAGCTTGAGAGCAAGTGTTTCTTATATGAGGCTGTGTAGGAGATGATGCGGCCTCGTAGGAAAGCCTTTCCGGCCTCCCAAAATAGATTAGGTTCCTTCGCATGAGCGGCATTATGGGAACTAAAGTCTAGCCATTCTGCATTCAAAAAACGAATAAAATCCTTGTTGTACTGTAGGTAGGAGGGGAATCTCCATAGGTTATGGGGTTCCGGTCAGTCAACGAGGATTAGTGATATTGAGACCGGAGCATGGTCGGATATTGCTATGGGGTGGATATCTGCCTCCCTCAAAAGAGGGACAAGATGATCTGTGGAGAAAAAGTAATCTATCCGTGTAAGGGTATTGTGTGGATGTGAAAAAAAGTGAATTCCCTGTCCGTCGGGTGTAATAATCTCCAAGTATCTACGAGATGGAGGGAGCGCATTGTATCGGGAAAAAGAGTAGCGGAGGGGTCAGGTCGTGATGAGCGAGTTTGTTTTGGAGAGGATTTATCCTCCAGAGGGTCCATTACAGCATTAAAGTCCCCGCCTATTATGTGGGAAATGTGGGGGTTCCTCAACAGAAACACCGCCATTTCTCAAAAAAAGGCTTGCTTTGGCCATTGTGGGCATAGACATTGGAGATAAGGTAGTCCTTGTTGGCTATTTGGAGATGAGCCGTGAGTAATCTCCCAAAGTTGTCAGACTCCACAGAAACCACTGTGCATGGTAGGTTTCTATTAATCAAAATAAGGACCCCCGCTTTGCGACCTATGGCCTGGGATCCCAGGACTGTCCCCTCCCAAAGCCTCCGCATGCAATGGAAGTCAGATGAGGGGAGGTGGGATTCTTGGAGGAGGACGATGTCGGTTTTGAGCCTTTTCAAGTGGCGGAGAATTTTAATTCTTTTTTGGGGGGACCTAAGGCCTTTCACGTTCCATGAGACTAGATTTATGAATGGTAACGATGGTGAGGGATTTGAGGAGTGAGGATTGGCGTTACTCTGGTGGGCTGGAGAGGGAGTGGCTGAAATCGAGGATGCCCAGGTGGCGTAGGTTGGGGATACCAATAGTGTGTTTGAGGGTATAATTGGCTGATGGGGTGGGAGTACCAGGTGGAAGTAGGGAGAGGGGGGTAAACAATAGAAAACATTGAAACATAACCAAAAACTGAACAGTCATTGAGCTTCACTTTTTCTGCATGTGTAAGCTGTGTGAAGGCTGCTCCCAATAGGGCGGCTCAATGAGGCAAGGAGAAATAAAGGCTCCTGAGGCCCACTTGAGGCTGTTTAGTCTGGGCGCCTGCAGATAAACTGAGGTCCTGGCCCCGGGGAGGGGGGATGATGACGGGGAGAGGAGATCACCACAGCGTCAACATATGCGGAGAAAGGTGCAAAGTTACAGTAACATTTGTTCCCAGTGGTACTTTAGCAAGGATGAAAATCATGGGAATCTATGCAGAGCAATACAGAATACATTACCCCCGGAGAAAAAGGAGAGTCCACTCTCTGTTGGGGTGGGAGAGTACCTTGCGTGTGGCTGATAGAGGGAGAATGAAGGTGAAATCAGCGGAATGGGTGAGAACGATTGAGTGTAGAATACCCACCAGGGTGAAAGTGTTCATGAGGTCTGATGAGATGCTGGTCATCGACGTGGGTCGCGTTGAGCGATGGAGTTGTGGTTAGAGACTCTCAAACGCTTAGGAAAGTCTTTGCGCAGGCTTCTTTGTTCTAAAGACCTTGGAATGGCTGAGGATGCTGAACCTGGGACCTGGTGAGATGGGGTGCAAAGAGAACGTAGGAAGAGTTCTGCCGCTGGGGGGTCTTGGAAGGTTAATAGTTCTCCATTTGGCGCCTGAACACGAAGCACTGCCGGGAAGGCCAGGGTGAACTTCACTTATTGTTGGTATAGTTGTGAGCAGACATTTTGAAAAGCTTTCCTTTTCTTTGACACTTCGATGGAATAATCTGCAAATATTAAAATTTTGACGCCATCGATCTGAAGAGAGCGTGCTTGTCTGTATTTCTGTAAGATGCTGGCTTTTTCGGCATAATTAAGGCATCTTGCGATGATGGGTCTTAGGCTGGTGCAGTCGGCACCTGCAGGGCCTATTCGGTGAGCTTTTTCCACTATGGCATGGGCCGGGCGGCCCAGGGCTTCCGGGATGTGACAAGCACAAAATACGGCAAGTTTGTGCACTTGGAGTGACACAGGAACCCCCACAAAGCGTAAATGGTTTCTTCTGGAACGGTTTTCCAGGTCTTCCAATTTTTGAGCAATAAGCTGATTGGTTTTATCTTGGGTTTGTTCCGAGCCTTGAAGCTGGTACAGTTCATCTTCAATGTTTGATATGCGGGATTCAGCTTCATTAAGTCTGGTGGAGTGATCTTGTAGCTTCTTCCTCATCAAGGCCATTCCAGCACTTACAGCTCTTTCTACCGCTGCTTCTATGGTGGGGGAGAGTAGGGCTGCCACCGCTTGGGCAATGTCTGAAGTGGTTCCAGATCTGCTGGTTGGTGGGATGCCAGCTTGTGGTGTACCTGTGTCCCTGTCGGTGTTGTCATGCAACTCCACAGAGTGGGTAGGTGTCGTGGAGGTTTCCCTTTGAATCGGGGGTGATGAAGTTGTAGTTGCTGATATGTAGGCCGAAGCCGCGGTCTCAGTTTCTGTAGTGGCGGACGTCGTCCGTGGCATTTGTTTTTCTAGGAAGCGCTCCATCTTCCCGTGGAGAGGGCCAGTTGCTCAGCTGGCGTGGGAAGGGAAACGGGCTGTGGTTGATCCCCAGATGGGAAAACTGCCAGGGGTGTATCACAATGCCAGGTGTAGATGGTCTGCAGCTTTAAGTGATCGGTGGGCCTGGAGCCGCGGCCTTAATTACTTAGGGCTGTGTTACCTCTTTAGAAGGTATGGCAGAGACTGAGCGTCAATAGTCCGTGTCACCCACCTTTAGTCGCCTGGTGTGCGTGTCCAGTGAGTGCGGACCGTAGCGCGAGCTGACTGAGCCGCCTGAGCCGGCTATGGCTTCTGTGCTCCGGAGTAGGCCGAAGCCGCGGCCCCGATTTTCGGCAATGCGGTCCGCGATTTCAGCGAGCGGATCGCGGTCTGCCCCTGGTAGCTGGGAAAATGAGGGGGTACTGCTGGGTGCCCGGGTACTACCGATGGGTGCTTTGGGCCGATTTAGAGGCAGATTCATGGCTGCCCGGCGGGAGCTGCTGAGGAAAGCAGCTAGTGCATACGGCGCCGGAACCGGAAGTTACAACCATTTTAAGTTTACATGAACATTGAAACCCTCCTCCTCAAGGCAGAAAATGGTGTTCATGTTCTTTGCATCCATGATTAGTATAAGTATAGTCAATATTATAACTTTACTACAAGTTACATGGTGACAATGTCCAACACCTGTTACATTTTAAATATGGAATAACCCCTTTTTTATTTTTATTTTGTTTTTAAAGTAATTTTGTTTTAAAAAGGCAAAGCTCTGCCCCAAAGTATTATACTGGAGATTATGTGATTCTTTTCGTCTTTCCTCTGAAAAATCTGACTGGATACACTCCAACATTAAATAATACAAATTTAAATAAATAAATAAAAACATCAGGCATCTAACTAAACATAATTTTTACGGTATATATGTCCTTCTTTCGATTAAATCAAAGCATATCCATAGGCATTTCCTTTACAAGAGTGACAACGCTTAGCTGCAATCGAACTTACCTGTGTACTCAATGGCAAGCAGCAGGTCCAATGCATCTTGTGTTGTCATCCGTTCAGTCACTAAAGTGGGCCTGCAATATGTAGCTTCTACTAAATGGTGCATATATCCATGGAATGCTCATACATGGAGTTTATAGTATCATCACAGGCTCAATGAGATAAAATATAAACATATTAGGGGTAGCTATATTTTAATAAAAAAATAAAAATACATTCTATTTTATTTACAATGATATAAAAAAAAGTATAATGTATTGAGAATGTATTTTTCCTTTAATATCCATCACTATTATGAATCAAATTTCATTTTTACTGCCCTTTACACTAACCTTTTTCATTCAGCCTTCATAAGCACCTGGCATTATTTAGGCTAATTTGCATTAGACCAATATGAAGCTAAACATTTAAATGGGTATAGAATGCATTTTGTTATGTCTTTGTTATTGTAGCTTTGTATTCATTAATATATAATTAAATATATTCCCTGGAATGCATAAAGACTGGCACAGACAGATTTTGCGAAAGTGTCTTGCAGGCATTCTAAAAGTCACAACATGTGCACCAAATTCATGTACCTGTCTAGTACCTGCACTTGAATTTGGTGCAATGCTTTTAGAACAGCATACACATCTATGAGCAGAACTGTTGGTCTAAACTTGCTGTTGAAGAAAATTTTCCAAGGTAGCATCTTCAATGGAACAAAAGATAGGTGCTGCGCTCATAAGTGATCACATAAAAGCAATGAACCTTATAAATCATGAATGGACTTCATAATCATTAAACTCAAATACTCATAAATTAAGTGAGATATTGTGAAAAAAAAAAAATATACATATACAGTGAAGCAAAATAATAATATTCAAAGAAAGTCCCACACAGTCCAACATATTATTCAATCATTCAAGTTGTAGGGTGGGCAAAAGAGGTCTTCATCAGCTTCTGGAGGCAAGAGGTGAAGACAACTAGGCAGTGGAACCCCATATGACCAACGGATAAAATGGACTCTTACCGGAACAGTTGAACCCACTTAATCGTACGATCGGTGGATCAGTAACACTTGTGTGGATCACGCCACAGGGGTACTCCAAATGGTAACCTGGTAGTCAACCTCGGTTTTGGCCGTCAGGAGAGATCACTCCAAGGGTCAGCGTTGTCCTCCGGTACCCTATCAGAGTGGGCCAGACATCAGTCGTTCACAGGAATATGTGAAAAAAAGACTCGCATAGTGTGATAAAATAAACAGCTTTTTTTATTTTTAAGCCAGGTGTACAGCATAAATTAAAATAAAAGCCGGCAAACAGAAAGAATTAAAACCAAGTATCTGCAATGGACATGTGACCATCACCCGAAGCGTCTGGCCCACTCTGATCCGGTACTTGGGGACAACAGCGCTGATCCTTGGAGTGAACTCTCCTGATGGAGTACCTCTGTGGTGTGATCCACACAAGCATGACTGATCCACTGATCATACAATTGAGTGGGTCCAACTGTTCCGGTTAGAGTCCGTTTTATCCGTTGGTCATATGAGGTTCCACTGCCTAGTTGCCTTCACCTCTTGCCTCCAGAAGCTGATGAAGGCCTCTTTTGCCCACCCTTCAGCTTGAATGATCTTTTGGACTGTGTTGGACTTTCTTTGCATATTATTATTTTGCTTCACTATATATATATATTTTTTGGATTTTTTGGATTTTTTCACAACATCTTACGTCATTTATGAGTATTTGGGTTTAATAATTATGAAGTCCACTCACAATTTATAAGGTTCATTGCTTTTATGTGATCACTTATGAGCGCAGTGCCTACCTTTTGTACTATTGTTTATGCATTATTGGATCTAATGTGGTGTGTGCAGCTGATTTCACCCTTTGCGCATTCATTTTTTTGTTTATGAGTATCTTCAATGGAGACTTATTAAGTTACAGTACCCGAGTCATTAAAATGTAGATTTGAAGATTTGCCAAGATTTCCTAATAGTCTCTATTATTGCAATGCAAGTGAAATTGATGTACTATACATAGAAATAAATTGCAGTTAAAGTGATACTATAGTCTCTTTTTTTTGTTTGTTTCAAAATAACAAACATGTCATACTTACCTGCTCTGTGTAGTGGTTTTGCACAAAAAAACCCAGATTCTCCTCTTCGCAGGTCCCTCTTTGGCACTCCTGGCCCCTCCCTCCTGTTGAGTGCCCCCACAGCAAGCATTTTGCTATGGGGGCACCCAAGCCACAGCTCCCTGTGTCCATTCAGACATTCGGAGCGTACAGATTCACAATGGTTAGATTAGTATTGTTATAGCTAGCAGAAACAATGAGGAATCCACCGTTAGGGTCAGATTCCACTTTCTCCACTTGGAAGGCTATTGTGTTTTTTACTGCAATCATCACCCCTCTTTTCTTGGAGTCGGTGCTTGCAGTGAAGATGTACGTGAATTTAGGGTGTGTACATTTAGGGGGGTTACTGTGATTAAAGTGGGTCTCTTGTATGCATATTACGTCGCATTTGAATGCAAGGGCTTCCCTCCATAAGAGCGATCGTTTATAGGGGCTGTTCGGTCCCTTAATGTTAAGCGAGAACATTTTTAGATAAGACATGAGGATTATACATAAGGCATTCGGTGGGGTTGGCGCTACCGCTTTCAGGGAGGAGGGGGAGTAAGAGAGAGGGAAGGAGAGAATGGAGGGAAAGGTTAGTTAGGAGAGTAAAGATGAAAAGCAAATACGTGTACTCAGTACGCTTCACGGTGGGAGGAGAGTAAAACATCCCTACATATGGTAGGGAGAAGAGCAGGAACAATAACAAGTGTATCATAGTTGGGTGGGCCGCCAACATAGGGGGCCAACAGGTGTTTCAGTTAGTAAGGCTGGAGTGTCTGGCCTGACCGTTGCACTGTTCATTTGTTTGTCGCGTTACGCCAGTCGCTTTGTAGCTGGTTTAGTTTGGAACGGCTGGGGGCCCCTTCAGTGGGTGGCGGGTTAAAGCCCCAATTGTGGAGTTGTTTCATCCCTTGTTTCAGTTGGTTGATGGTAGTAGTTTTCCCCAGGTGCATAACCCTCTCATTCTCTGTGGGGACTTCAACGAAGTACTCGACCCCATGGACTCCACAAACCCATACTGAAAAAAGTCAGCTTTACTCCCGTCCTTCCTAGCAGACGAGGACCTATATGATGTGTGGCGTTGTGCACATGGTAGCGAAAGGGATTTCACTTTCTTCTCGCCCGCTCATGGGGTATACTCCAGAATAGACCTCTTTCTCACGGACAAACACACCCTACAAAAAATCTCAAACACCGCAATAGGAGTAATTACGTGGTAATGCCCCCTGCACAATAGAGTTAATCCTATCGAACTCTCATAAGACTAACTCCCCCTGGAGAATCAACCCCTCACTCCTTAACAACCCAAACTATAAACCTCAACTCGAAAACGAACTAAAATTCTTTTGTGATACCAATAATACACCAGGTATAGACACTGTCCTGCTTTGGAGCACACATTAAGCAGTCCTCAGAGGGATACTAATGAAATACTCGGCCCAAGAGAAAAGGCGACGCACAAAACACATAGCCCCCCTTACAGAACGCATTAGAACACTAGAAAAGCAAAACAAACTACAGCTGGACCTCAACGTAACAGAAGAAATTCACTCCCTTCGCTCCCAACTAAGCATGACCTTACAACAAGGATACAACTTCTACATTAGATGTCTTAAACTAACCTCATATACATCAGGCAATAAGCCTGGAGCACACTTAGCCAGGCAATACGAAAGAAGAGCGAACTCCTCTAAAATCCCGTTCCTCATAGGGCAAGGCAACAAAAAAATGACTAACCCTGTAGAGATAGCAGAACAATTTCGCAATTACTATATGACCCTCTACAATCTTTAAGATTCGGAACCAGCCCCAGCCCCCCGAAGGGATGATATAGCCTAATTCTTAGGTGAAATCAACCTGCCTTTGCTCTCTAAAGAACAGGTACAAACTCTCTCATCCCCCTTTACTGAACAAGAGATCAGTAATATAATCACCTTCCTACCTCTTCACAAGTCTCCCGGACCAGATGGTTTCTCCAATGACTACTACAAAGTCTTCTCCTCATACTTAACGCCATTCCTAACTAGGTCCCTAAACCAAATTGCAGACACGGGCCGCTGCCCCCCCCCCCCCGAATTTCTTGAATCTATCATTGTAACTATACCCAAACCTGGAAAACGTATCGACACCCCATCTGATTTTCTCATTGTTAAATACGGATACAAAAATTTATGCTAAACTGTTATCGAATAGACTAGCCAAAATTACTCCCCTACTGATTCATCCTGATCAGGTGGGCTTCGTTTATGGTAGGCAAACCTCAGATGGCTCCAGGCGCTTTCTAAACTTAATGCAATGGGCAGAACATCACTTGATGCCGAAAAGGCCTTCGATCGAATTCACTGGTCCTACATGCAGGCAGTACTTGAAAAATTTGGCTTCGCAGGCCGTATTCTCTCTTCAATCATAACGTTATACTCCAATCCTTCCGCCAAGGTATGGACGACAGGATCTCTGTCATCATCCTTCCCTATAACCAATGGAACTAGGCAAGGATGCCCGCTTTCCCCTATCATTTTTCCTTAATAATGGAACCCCTCGCGGAACATATACGTAAAAGCCCTGCCATATCGGGCCTGACCATAAACAAAGTCCATCACAAAATAGGATTATATGCAGATGATATCCTCTTACTCCTGACAGAGCCGGAAAAATCCTTTCCGCCACTCTGCACACTGCTAGAGAAATTTGGGTCTATCTTCCTATACAAACTCAACCATTCAAAATCCCACATGATCCCTATAGGTATATCGCCTACTACTAAGCAACATATTTCGGGGATAGTTCCATTTTAATGGGCCCCCGAAAGACACACTCACCTACCTAGGGGTGCAACTTACTACCCCCAACCTCCAAAATCCATAATCTAAACTACATGACTCTGACCGCGCTACTATCCAGAGTATGTAATAATCTGAAAACTGGCCTCATGGGCGGGACGGATCTCTTTAACCAAAATGTTTTTGTTTCCACACATCTTGTATCTCTTTTGAGCCTAACCCCTCACATATTCCCAAATATAACTAAAACAGCTTCAATCCCTAATACAAAACTTTATCTGAAACCACACAAAACCCCGTCTGAAGAAAAGTATCTTATGTGCATCTACGAAACTTGCAGGAATGGCGGCCCCTAACATGCAAACATATTATAAGGCAACAGTACTTGTACAAACAAGGTTGTAGTGGTCCCCATCACTGGGACTCCCGTGGTCTCATATTGAGGCAGCAGCATTAAAATTGAATCTGATCACCTGCTAGGAGCCCTTTGGATTTCCCAACCCAGCAAACCGCATTATATGGACTCCATAAGATCCACAGTCAAAGTGTGATCCTCCCTCATCAAAGGTGCAGGTGGCATCTCAGCCCACACATTGCAAAAGCTCCCACTAGGATCCTTGGAGGCTGCTTTCCCTCACATTAAACTGCAGAACTGGAAGTCGGCTGGGATCAGCAAAATTGCAGACTTGTACAAAGATAACATTCTACTAAGCTACTGAGATCTCTGTTAAAAGTTCCACCTGAAAGCAGCAGACTTCTATAAATACTTACAGGTGTGTCACGCACTACAAAGCATCAAGTTAAGTGCTTCTGATAATGTGCATACAAAAATATATTCTGCTACTGGACTCCTATCCAAACACCCGCCTTGGAATCCCCCCATTTTACCAAATCCTGACCAATGAACCTAAACCAGTGAAACTACAATCAATGGAGTATTGGGAAAGAAACTTTTAATTCGAGGCAGATATAACCCTTTGGAACTCAGCCTCCAGAGCCCCTCTTATACATTCCAAATGTATCTCCCACTGGGAAGCCTCTCAAAAACTCCTACACAACTGGTACCTAACGCCGTACAAGCATCCATCTACCCCAACTACCACTCGCACTGCTGGCGGAATTGCGGGCACACAGGAACTCCCCCATATTTGGTGGAAATGCCCGAAGTTAATGCCTTACTGGGACTCAGTCTTCCAACTTGTGTCTTCTATTACTGAAACCCAGTTGATGCCAGACCCAAAACTGGCCCTATTTGGAATCGGACTAACCTCTTGGCCCCCAAAATACAGAACCATTTTAGCACATATATTTATAGGGGCTTGACTTGCCATCTCCCGACTCTGGAAACAACCAGCACCCCCTGTCTTAACCTCTACAATAAAGATAGTTAATGAGCATGCCTCCGTTGAACATTCCTTTGCTATAGCAAACCATCAACTGGAGAAATTCACATGTAAATGGCACGCATGGACTTCCCAAACCCTCCACAACTAAGTCTGAAATAACTAAACTGTGGACTCCAACACCCCTATGGAAGTTTCAACCAGAAGCCATAGGCTTTGCACCTACTCCTGTTTCACAAAGCATAAGTACAACATTAGCGCCCCCCCCCTTCTCCTTTCTTCTTCTTCTTCCCCCCTCCTATCTTGCTGTACGCCTTCCTCCTTTCTAACACTTTTTCTTATCTCTATTTCTGTCTCTCTCTAACACAGTCCCATATGATCAAAGGTAACAGGATCCTTCATTAGAAGCAAATACGCGCCTTTAGATTTCCCTCTAGTGTAAAATATGACAGTTGGAATCCTGTCTTATTTCTCAGTTGTATTTGATTTTAGCTGTAACTTGTTCTCACCGTTATTCTCACAATTAATGCACATACTAGAAAAGTAGTAGACAAGGAGGCCCTCTCTCCCCTGCCACAGCTTGTTTCCCTTTGGGGGTGTCAGAGGGGACAGGTCGACTCCACTAAGCATAAGAAAAGCAAAAATGTCCTACTTAGCTAATTTTCCTAGCAGGATTGAACATGCAAATATTTAGCCCTATTACCGGTATTCAATGTGCATCCCCTTTATCATCATCTGATATCATACGTTACCTGTATACCTTTATGCATAATTTTGTGTATTACTGCTTTTTTTTTTACTTGAAAAACCTCAATAAATACTATTGGAAATAAAAACTTTTTTTGCCATTGATACATGTGCCCTAGGGCAGTACCTGGGTAACCATACACTTTTTAAGGCAATACAAAGGCATATAAGACTTTAAAATGAGCACTTTGATTTTTTTCCTGTTCGAGTCCCATGGATTATAATAGGGTTTGGGTATTCAAACAAAATTTTTGCCTGTTCGGGATGTTCTGGTGCAAGCTGAACCAGGAGATATTCGGCTCGTCCTTATTGTTGAGACTTCAGCTCTGAGGGCAGATATCTCTGTTCTACACACTGTCTCCAAATGAAATAGATAATGCTCTAGTTCTTATCTCGTGGGAAGGAAACAAATGTAGGAGCAGAGATCTACCTCCTCCAATGTCAGCTCCAACAGGGGTTCAGGCATAGGTTCAGGCATTGGTTCATGCTTGGGCTCATGCACTGGGTCAGGGTTCGTTGAAGGAGCAGGATGAGGAGACACCGAGCCCAGATGCATACTTGGCTTAGCTGGTTTGGCTGACATATACAGCTCTGTGTAAGCGGGGCCATGAGGCAACAGGTGTGTCTCACCACTCCAGACTGCTCTCTGGATATTCTGTCCCTGGGTACACGCCACGGCTCGCTACCGCAGCATGGAGTCACAAGAAAAAACAATAGGCGGCACTCCAAGAGTAATAATAATGATTAAGCTCATGTTCTGAGTGAAACGCGTCTACTTGTCTTGTACCCTGTATGGCTGAATCCTGTAAATAAATACAGCACCAGCATTACCCTTGGAGTGCCACCTATTGTTTTTTCTTGTAAGCGGGGCCATGAGCCGGGTCTCCAAACAGCACTGACTATCCTGGCCACCCAAGTGGGTCCCTGTCAGCTCAGTGAGTGCAGTGGGTGTAGTAGATGCAGCGCAGGAGGAGCTGCTGAAGCCACTGGAGCCAGTAGGTGAATCCGGCCAGGAAGCTGAAAGTAGCTGTCAGCTTATTTCTTTCACTGGCGGGTTTGATAGGCTGTTTCTTATTCCCCATGTTCTATACTGGAAAACTAGGGAGAGGTACAAATTTTTCCAGTCTTATTTACCTGAGGCAGGGAGCTCAGGTGAGACATGTCTCACCACTGCCATTAGTCAGCCCCTCCCCCGAAAGAGTTGATTATGTTTTGATATTGGTGCTACATTGAGAGGAATTGGATGAAAGCAGTTGGATCACACCATGTTGACCTGTCCATGTCTGGTGGAAAGAGGAGACCCTATTAAGGAAGGAGATAAAAACCTTTTTTAGGTACATTAGTGATAGAAGGAAAAAATACAATGGGATCACCAAAATGAAAACTGGGCACAACACATATGTTGAGGGAGACTTACATCGTGGTTATAGTTTTGTATTAGTTGAGAAAGCCCCCTCCCCGACTGATTACCGTCACCACTCTGTACAGAGTGGACTCGAGGGACGGAGTCCATTTATTCTGACCTTTTTAAACATGGAGAGGGATCAAAAGGTCATATCTTGTACCCCTTATTCTTTGTCGGATAGTTTGGGCGGTCACTTTCTTTATTCGACTGTCGATGAAAGTCGAAGGACCGGCCTAAGTGGATGACCGAGGTCACCGAAGTCGTCGAGGAGGACGCGACGTAGATGATGTGGGTGACGTGAGTGACTCGACTGTCCCTGGGTGAACCCACCGGTCCTATCAGTCACGACAAAC
>BLSH010528067.1:87154-103392 GCA_018402905.1 Glandirana rugosa
TTCTTGCACAAAAATAAAAAAAACAGTGTTGGCTACCTCCTCATCCTCCACCGCCACTTTCACCGCCTCCTCAACCTCCAACTCCACATCCACCTCCATTTTTGATTTTTTAATGTGATTTTAGCTTAAAAATTATTTTAAGTTATTTCCCTATGCCCATTTCTTTGTACGGTACTTGTCCGACCCTTACCTCCATTTTCCTTCCTTTTGCAGACCTCTAGGACTTGCCAGGACTTTGTTACAGCCATTTTTGTGCCTAAAAGTTTGGGTCCCCATTGATTTCAATGGGGTTCGGTGTTCGGGTCAAAGTTCGGGTCAAGTCCGGACCCGAACCAGGACTTTGTCCATAAGTTTGGCCAAACCTGCCGAACCCGGACTTCCAGAGGTTCGATCAACTCTATTCATTACATAAAAGAGAAGTATGAGTTTCATTTTTTTTTTTTTGCTATATCTTAATCCTTATGAGCTACTAGTACCTAAAACTCTTTCCTGTCCTCTGAGAAGTGCACCATTTTTTTTAAAATAGGGTTAATTACCTGTGGGAGGGGCTAAAAACTTTCCTAGAGTGTCATACTGACAATGGGGTCTGGATCCACCCCCTACCTTCTCCCCTCTGTGTTTGAATGTTGGCTGGAGGCTCTCTGCTCTCTCCCAAGAACTTCACACAGCATTAGCATAGCTCAGCTCCTCTCCCTAATCCCCCTCACCTTCCCTCCAGGCAGAAAATCCTGAGCACACAGACCTGCCTTCAGTGATAGCAGGGGCAGTTTATTGAATCTCTTCTGAAGATGGAGGACACAAAAAGGAGTACACCCCTAAATGAAAATATTCAAATTGGGCCCAAAGTGTCAACATTTTGTGTGGCCAACATAATTTTCCAGCACTGCCTTAACCTTCTTGGGCATGGACTTCACCAGAGCTTCACAGGTTGCCACTGGAGTCCTCTTCCACTCCTCCATGACGACATTGCGGAGCTCGTAGATGTTAGAGGCCTTGCACTCCTCCACTTTCCATTTAAGGATGTCCCACAGATGCTCAATAGGGTTTAGATCTGGAGACATGCTTGGCCAGTCAATCACCTTTGCCCTCGGCTTCTTTAGCAAGGCAGTGGTCATCTTGGAGGTGTGTTTGGAGTTGTTATCATGCTGGAATACTGCCCTGAGACCCAGTCTCCAAAGGGAGGGGATCATGCTCTGCTTCAGTATGTCACAGTACATGTTGACATTCATGGTTGCCTCAATGATCTGTAGCTCCCCAGTGCCAGCATCACTCATGCAGCCCCAGATCATGACACTCCCACCACCATGCTTGACTGTAGGCAAGACACACTTGTCTTTGTATTCATCACCTGGTTGCCACCACACACACTTGACACCATCTGAATGAACTAAGTTTGTCTTGGTCTCATCAGAACACAGGACATGGTTCCAGTAATGTCCTTAGTCTTCTTGTCTACAGAAAACTGTTTGTGGGCTTTCTTGTGCATCATCTTTAGAAGAGGCTTCCTTCTGGGATGACAGCCATGCAGACCAATTTGATGCAGTGTGCGGCGTATGTTCTGAGCACTGACAGGCTGACCCCCCATGCCATCAACCTCTGCAGCAATGCTGGCAGCACTCATACGTCTATTTCCCAAATACAACCTCTGGATATGACGCTGAGCACGTGAACTCAACTCCTTTGGTCAACCATGGCGAGGTCTGTTCTGAGTGAAACCTGTCCTGTTAAACCGCTGTATGGTCTTGGCCACTGTGCTGCAGCTCAGTTTCAGGGTCTTGTCAATCTTCTTATAGCCTAGACCATCTTTTTGTAGAGCAGCAATTCTTTTTTTTGGATCCTCAGAGAATTCTTTGCCATGAGGTGCCATGTTGAACTTCCAGTGGCCAGCATGAGAGAGTGAGAGTGATAACACCAAATTTAACACATCTGCTCCCCATTCACACGCGAGAGCTTGTAAAACTAATGAGTCACATGACACTGGGGAGGAAAAATGGCTAATTGGGCCCAATTTTAACATTTTCACTTAGGGGTGTACTCACTT
The DNA here is from genome assembly GCA_018402905.1 of Glandirana rugosa. NCBI lineage: Eukaryota > Metazoa > Chordata > Amphibia > Anura > Ranidae > Glandirana > Glandirana rugosa. Next base: position 89,196 of record BLSH010528067.1, read on the forward strand.
TTGTTGCCAACGGTTTAGATATTAATGTGTGTTGAGTTATTTTGAGGGGAAAGCAAATTTACACTGTTATACAAGCTATACACTCACTACTTTACATTGTAACAAAGTGTCATTTCTTCAGTGTAGTCACATGAAAAGGTATAATAAAATATTTAAAGAAATGTAAGGGGTGTACTCACTTTTGTGAGATACTGTATATATGTAGCCCTCCACAGGATATCATAAATCCTCTTTCCGGGGAAAAATGTAGTGCTGCTTTACACTGGACAAATTAATGCTATGGCACACCTTTTTGAATTTTAAGTTTATGATATACACGTGTCTATAGCAGCTTTTTTGGGTTATTTTTCACATGATGGATGTATTTGAAGCTAGGATTAATTGTAAGATTATCAAGGATGATGTGTTTGTTAAGGCCAAAGTTTTGGTGAGGTTCATGGTATTTCTATTCACTTGAAAAGCATCATGACCACAGAAATTAAAACAGTATGTGCTATTTCCCCACTGGAACGTTACATCACTGAAAATATGGTTCCTCATTCTTTGAGATGGGATGTACCCCCATAACAAGAAGATTATAAGGATAATTAAGAATAGTATCAGCATTTAAGGGTAAAGAAGAATACAACAGAGGGTCTGAGAAATTGAAACATATCTTTGATAAAACATCCAACCACCACCTAGGGCAGATAATGGACCTGTATATATCACTAATAATGGATGTGTTAAAGTTTTCAAACCCTCTAAGAACAATCCTAAACTCAATTGGTACACATCATCCAATCATAACACCTCCAATAAAATGGAAGGTTACCCCTATCATAACAATCAGCAGCCTACAGATATAGGTTTGAACCACTGGGAGAATTTTGGGGATGAGGAGATTGGAGGGAGGTACATAGAATGGCATCCTCAAAACCAGAGAAGAGGGGGCGTGGCTAGCCGTGGACGAGGCAAGATGTGCGGAGACAGAGCTCCGGTTTCTCAGCCAACAATCAACCTGCATCCGCGGCCCTGAGACTGATAAGAACCCACAGCCAAGGTAATATACCTTTACCATCTCCCTGAGAGCAGGATCGCTAAACTCCGCCGAGATCTGCGGTCCGAAGGCAAAAAATTTAGGCCGCGACTTTGCGGCCTAGTCAGAACGGCCGTTCCGGCTCACATCACGGAACTTCTCTAGACAGCCAAGAAGTATAGCGACAGTGTGTGGACCCTGCACCCACATATATAGCAGAGTCTTCCCCTGCAGATGTTATTTATTTCTTCTAAATGAACTGCCTGTAGTGCGGCCTGGTGTGAATCAGAATCCTTTTCTGGTGGGGCTTATCCTGCACCACATAGGAACTGGACAGTCTGGAAAACAGCTCCAAAATAGATCTTTACTATTTAGAGGTAGAGAAGGAGCACCAGTGGAGTCAGCTTGATATATCTCACTATTCCTAATACATAACTTGGAATTAACTCTCAGTCTCACAGCAGCCATCTTGGTACACGTGGGCTTGCACTACTGTCTCTTCACATTAGCCGCACCATACAATACAATAACTGTCTTTTAAGCACAAACTTCTTTCCTGCTACCTGATTAACTGGAGATATAAGACACTGATCAACATGTAGTACATCCATAATCTCCACAAAGGCTGCCAGACTTCTCACTAAAACTAGCGACTGGTGTACCCTGCACAACTTTAACATTAGAATATAATTTCTAAATATTCATGCCATCTAAAAAGAAGAAAGAGGGATCCAAACCGGGAAAAATGACTGATTTCTTTTCTCACCCCAACAAACACCTACTATTAAACAATGGCGACAACCTTCATACAACGCAGCAGCCAACAGACCAGACCAGGTATGGTCTAAACACTCACATGACAAGGACGGACTCCTCATCTCTCCCTCATCTAGCCCAGCAAAATCTAAACAAAAAATGAATGATCCCTCTTCTAACACCTCCTTTGCCAGCGACTTCAATATATCATTGGACGACACTAGAGAATTTCAGGACTCCATCTCCAACTTTCCTACTGCTGATATACCAGTCCTAGATACGACACTGAAAGGCATGTTAATGTCCCTGAGATCCACCATTCATACTGACATTATGTCACTAGCAACACAATTTAAATCGGAGGTCACGGAGGTTAGCAGCAGAGTTACTCACATTGAATCTAAAATGAGCTCCTTTGCGTCCACGTTTAATGAGTTGGTGGATGCCCATAACGATAGGGAGGATGAACTCTGGCAAATGAAAATTAAACTCGCTGACCTGGAGGATCGCTCAAGGCGCAATAATGTTAAAATTCGGGGTATTCCAGAGTCGGTCAAACCCCTAGACTTGCATAAATTCTTCAAGAATGTGCTTCGTGAGGCCTTACCAGAGGCTCCACTTGAAGACCTAATTATTGACCGCATTCACAGACTCCCCAGGCCTAAACATATCCCAGAACATCTCCCAAGGGATACACTAGCAAGAATTCTCTTCTTCCACACCAAAGACCGTTTCATGAGAGCTATAAGATACCGAGATAACCTTCCAACTAACATACAAGAACTGTCTTTCTTTAACGACTTCTCAGCCTTTACCTTACAGCAAAGAAGACAGCTGGCCACGATCACAAAACCGTTAAACAACCATAGTATCAGTTACGGGTGGCTATACCCAGCCAAGCTGTTAATAACAAAGGAGGAAAACTCCTATGTAGTCACAACAGTAAAGGAAGGGCTCTCTCTTTTACAGAAGTGGAATATCTTGCAGAACCATGAGATATCCAACAACTTACCTCCTGACCCCGCCATTTCTCAGAACGAAGACACAGACAACGACACCGACTGATCTCGGAGAATCTTTGACATTGCTTCAATACTGGATCTGGTAGCCTCCCGGAGGTAACCAGCCTTCTCTACCCTCTCTAACCCCCCAAGTTGAGTGGTCAAAAGACCGTACAGATTCGCACTGAATCGCCTGTTTTTACTTGATACTCTTCTCTTTCACCCATCTATACCAACTATTTATCTATTGCTGGACAAACTTCATCCATGGCGCTGAAAGTGCACCCCCCTACTTCTCTGGGTGTACGCTCGGTGACCAAGTTACAAACCACGTTTGGATTCTATCCCACCAAAAAAGACCACTTTGAAGATCTACCCAACCTCATTGATCAGTTCCTGGCAACATAGTACTAGGGGACCCCTTCAATCACCACTCCGGCTCTTATCTTTCACCAACAGTCACCCGAACTCTGCTCCAATGTCCCACAGCAGATAATAAAATGTCATTCCGCATATCCTCACTGAACGTTAAAGGATTACATAGTCCCTTTAAAAGACAGCTGGCATGGAAAGAAGCGAGCACTCTAAAGTGTGACATTATTTGTTTTCAAGAAACCCACTTCAACTCTCACAACCCTCCCACATTCAAGCACAAAAGATTTCCTCATGTCCTAATGTCGAATGCCCCATGCAAAAAAAGAGGAGTGGCCATTGCATTCAAAGATTCAATACAACTTTCCATACTGGATAAATTAGAAGACCCTCAAGGGAGATTCCTAATTGTTATCTGTGAAGTGAACCGAACTAAATACACTCTAGTCAATGTGTATCTACCTAATACTAGACAAATCTCCTTCCTGAACAAGCTCTGGAAAAAGATTACTTGAATACAACAAGGCTATACAATCATCTGTGGAGACTTTAATGCCATACCAAACAAGGAATTGGACTTCTCTGGCCATGCAAAGCCCAAAAAACAGAGTCTCTTTGGACAAATTCCTTATTACAGCGAACCTATATGACGTCTGGAGATGCCAAGACTCCAACCAGCGAGATTTTACCTTCTTTTCAAATGTTCACCGTACATATTCTAGAATGGATTTACTCCTGGTAGATAAGTTCCTATTGCAGAATGTAACTATGTGTGAAATTCATAATATAACCTGGTCGGACCATGCGCCAATTTCCGTGATGGTGGGGGATCTTCGAACCGAGACTAGGGCAAATAGATGGCGAAATGACACCCACATTTTATCCCAACCCGAACATAGAAAATTATTATCGGACACCCTGAAAGAATACTTTAAAATCAATGCCCCCTCGGTCGAGGATCCCTTCACTTTATGGAATGCGCACAAAGTGTATGTTAGAGGTATACTTATTCAACTGACAGCCAAAATCAAAAGACAGAGGGAGCAGCGGCTGAGAGACCTTCTATCCTCCATAGCACAATTGGAAAGCGATAATAAAACCTCTACTTCACAAGCACTTAGAGAGCAACTATTTCACAAAAGACAGGAGCTCAGATCCTTGTTGTTATACCAGCATGAAAGAGCTGTCAAAACATTGAGGGCAACTTCATATGGATATGGCAATAAAGCAGGGAAGCATTTAGCGACTCAATTGAAGGAAACAATAATCAAACAAAAAATCAGTCACATTTACAACCCCATCACGAAAACTAACGTTTACAACCCATCTGAAATTGCTAACGCCTTCTGCGAATATTACGAATCCTTGTATAACCTGAATAAGGATCTGGATACTCCGCAGCCTGCAAACAGTGCTATCTCTGACTTTCTTCAATCGATAGCTCTCCCATCTGTTGACTCTGAGGAACTTGAAAAATTGAACCAACCCTTCTCAGATCACGAATTAGCAGCAATAATTAAAAGCTTACCAAAAAATAAGTTCCCGGGGCCCAGACGGGTACTCATCTGAGTACTACCAAATCTTTTCAGAAATCCTATCTCCATATCTGTTAGAGGTCTTTCAGACTGCTGCTTCCACTACCAACTTTCCACCTGAAATGCTGACTGCAACAATTGTCACTCTTCCCAAGCCGGGGAAAGAGCCGAACGATCCAAAAAATTTTAGACCTATTTCTTTACTGAATGTACAGGGTGGGCCATTTATATGGATACATCTTAATAAAATGGGAATGGTTGGTGATATTAACTTCCTGTTTGTGGCACATTAGTATATGTGAGGGGGGGGGGGACTTTTCAATATGGGTGGTGACCATGGCAGCCATTTTGAAGTCGGCCATTTTGAATCCAACTTTTGTTTTTTCAATAGGAAGAGGGTCATGTGACACATCAAACTTATTGGGAATTTCACAAGAAAAACAATGGTGTGCTTGGTTTTAACGTAACTTTATTCTTTCATTAGTTATTTACAAGTTTCTGACCACTTATAAAATGTGTTCAATGTGCTGCCCATTGTGTTGGATTGTCAATGCAACCCTCTTCTCCCACTCTTCACATACTGATAGCAACACCGCAGGAAAAATGCTAGCACAGGCTTCCAGTATCCGTAGTTTCAGGTGCTGCACATCTTGTATCTACTACTACTACTGTGCCACAAACAGGAAGTTAATATCACCAACCATTCCCATTTTATTAAGGTGTATCCATATAAATGGCCCACCCTGTAGATGTAAATATCTATGCCAAATTACTAGCGAATCGAATAAGCAAGCTTCTTCCAAACCTGATAAACTCAGACCAAGTAGGCTTTGTATCAGGTAGGCAGGCCCCTGACGCCACAAGAAGGATGATAAATCTTTTACACATCATGGAGGGTTTGGGGAGGCCTTCTCTACTTCTTGCTTTGGATGCAGAGAAGGCCTTCGATAGGATCCACTGGGGCTATCTTAGTGAGGTTCTCTACAAATTTGGTCTGCAGGGTCAAATTTTTTCAGCGATCTCGGCTCTATACTCTTCACCCTCAGCCTTTGTATTCACAGAAGGACTATTCTCTAGGAATTTTAAAATTACTAATGGCACCAGGCAGGGTTGCCCCCTATCTCCAATAATTTTTGTGCTGCTTATGGAGCCTCTGGCAGAGAAAATCAAAACCAAAACAAATATAAAAGGTATACCCTCCCAGGGTCACAATCATACTATTTTGTTATTTGCAGACAATGTTATACTCTCTATATCTCCCGATTGGTTCTCTGCCGGAGATCCACGAGACTCTGCAACAATTTAGTAAGATAGCATATTGCAAAATCAATGCATCCAAATCACAAATACTGAGTATAGCTATCAACCCCAAGACGAAACTAGAACTCTCCCGGAGGTTTCCCTATTGTTGGCTGGACTCCCCATTGCCCTACCTTGGTACCAAATTAACGTTCCCAGTTAAGGACTTATATAGAGTAAACTTTGAACCTCTTATTCCAGAACTGCAAAAAGAAATGAACAGAATAAAAACTCATTACTTATCATGGTCCGGAAGACTGGCCGCCTATAAAATGTATCTCCTACCAAAACTATTGTACAAATTCAGAACCCTCCCCATCCCAATACCTAATACTTTCTTTTCTACTATGCAAAAACTTCTGTCCCAATTTATTTGGGAAGGTAAAAAAGCAAGGTACCCACCGGGAATGCAGAAGAAACATACCTCAGTGGGAGGCCTGGGTCTCCCAGACCTTAAAGATTATTACATGGCCACGGTTTTGGATCAACTTAAATCATGGCTCAACAATCTCTCACCTAAGCCTTGGTTCCAACTTGAAAAGGCGTGGATGAAACATAAATCTCCATTGTCCTTTCTTATGTCCAGATCCCATAATCTCAAGTGTACACACCCAGACCATCTCACAATATCAGCCGCAGCTCAAGCTTGGACACATCTTATAAACGGCCATAGACGAGTTAACTCACCTGACCTATCCATAAAAATCCCAAATCCCCTGGAGATCATTGAATGGTTCATACCAAACATAGATTTGTCACTATGGAAGAATAAAGGTATAATTAACCTCCAAGAGTTATATGAAGGGGACACTCTTAGATCCTTCCTAGACCTCTCCTCTACTTACGGCTTACCCAACTCTGAACAATTTTCCTACTTAAGGATTGTTTCATTTCTACGTCTGCTAAAAATTCAAGATTGCAGGGTGCCTGAATCTATTTGGAGATTCCTACTCTCTGCAGATCCTAAAGCCAAAGGTATATCATTGATCTATAACGTCCTCAATCTAAAATCCAAGTTCTGTAAACCTTCACCCCTACAGAAATGGGAGGAGGAGACGGGCAGGAGTTACTCCGACACACAATGGTTAAGTGCAATTAAACATAACCATAAATATTCCCGTTGCATTCATTACAGGGAACTCTCTATAAAAATACTATTGAGATGGCATTATATGCCCTACATATTAGCAAAATTTTCCAAGACTAACTCGAATCTTTGTTGGAGAGGTTGTGGGCAAGTCGGAACACTATTACATACGCTTTGGTCCTGTAAACATCTTCGCAGTTTCTGGAATTAAATTTTCAAACTAATTTCTAGAGTCACAAGCAACTTCGTTAAACCAAATGTGGAACAAGCAATTCTAGGTATTAACATCTCTCATATTCATGTTTCTCTAAGATCACTGTCCATGCACATCTTTATGGCGGCTCGATCAGTTATATTGAGAAAGTGGAAATCTAATGACATACCCCATATCAGTGAAGTTATTAGAGTTGTAAATGACATCTCCCTGCTAGAAAAAATCTTAGCTTACAGAGAAGGTAGAGCCGAAAGATATCACTCGGATTGGTCGATGTGGCCCCAAAAAGGTTAACTCTATTTCTCCTTGTTCTTCCCTTTCTCCTCCCTTTTCCTCTTTCTTTTTTCTCTCTTTTCTTTTAAGCGTTACCTACAGTAATGCAATCCCAGGATTATGCCGATGTTAATACTTATATTGATCTTTATTGTAACCATGCTCTGATGTTCACCTATCTGGTGCATACTCTGATAGTGGGAGATGTGGTGCCTGGACATCCCTTCTATAGAGACTCTGGGGTCTGTGGCCGCCCCGGGCCCGCAGTTTGTTCCCCACTGGGGCGGGCCGGGGGTGGCGGCGGACCCGGCGCCGATGTCATACATAGGTTTAACAAGGGATCTGGACTGGCCGCACTATCTGCCTCCTAATTAACAGAATATTATTGTTACCGTTTTCCCCACGGGGTACCATGTTGTCAATTTATGGTTTTACAATTTTTGGAAATTCATGACCATGCTATGGACTAGACTTATCACATTTGTCACATCAGCATTACTGGAAGTGACTGAAGTTCTATTAGGCGATACTGTCCTCCCCTCCAACAACAGGAAAGCCCCACTCGGAGCTGCGGAAGATGGGAGGCAGCTCCCTTCATTACACATCTAGCATGAACGATGTTTCCATGGTTTTTCTATCTCTAAGAATCACTACCTGCTTATATCCTGGTTCCTCATATATGTAAATCTCTATGCTTTACCCAACTGTATGTCAAACACGTTCTGTTTCCTGTTCAACATACTCTGTTATTGTACTCAAAAAACTCAATAAAAACTACTAAAACCAGAGAAGAGGTAACCATAGAGGATTATACCCTTACAACCATTATGGCCATGCAAAGGGAAACAATGGGGTGGACATTATGGCCATCCACAACGGGGAGGGGGGGGTCGGACACCAGAGGGGGATATGGACATTATTATAATAACTCTTCACAGAAACCATTCTATGGTACACCAGATAGAGGTTTTCCAAGAAAAAAGAATGGGATGACTCCCAACACACAGAAGGAGGTTATACATCCTATAATAGGATGTACAACACATACACACTAGTAACCAAACAAACACTGTTATATTTAAAATACACTAAACAGGTCTTAAATGAAGTAAAGAACATACAAATAGATGATGAAACATTTTTAGTTACTGCAGACGTTGCCTCACTGTATATGATTATTGACCATCTAGACGGGATTAGAGTGGTCCAACAATATTTACACAATAGTATAATTTCCTCAACACAAAAGGATTTTATTTTAAAACTTCTCCCAGCATATCCCCCTATCCCCCCCCCCCCCCGTTTATCGCCCTCCCCTCTCTAATTCCCATTCATTAGTTCCCCACACTGATCATATATATGGACATACGAATCATACAAATCATATTAACACTGACACATTCATAAGCTTAGTTTTTCTATGTTTAGTATTTCCAAACTGGTTACTACTTGTCAACATTGGTTGTTTATTTTTGTCCCTGATCTGCTTCAGCAGCACCATGTACAGCTGTCTCCCCGTCGCTCTGAAATACGGGCACGCTGCAGTGGCTGGAGGGCAGAGCTGGACGGCCATGATTGGCTGCCTCCCCGACCCCGCCCCCTCCGGTATGGCGCAGGAGCACGTATGCCCCGAACATGCGCCAATAGACAGCTGTGACAGCTCTTCCTCTCCTCCATTCGGATCCTGGAACTTGTGATGGCCCCCCCGCCCACCTGAATCCCTGGAGCTCCAGACACCACCGGCGCGGCTGGGACATCAGAACTGCGGGAACACCACCACCACCAGGCACATCCCAGAGGAGATCCCTAGGACTCAGCTACACTCAATGCCTTTTATCAGCTACTTCTTGTAAGTGCATTTTTAATAAAACTTGCTTTTAAACTAACAACTATACTTAGTGGGGCGCCGCTTCTCTTCTTCTCTCGCTATTTTAAAACTTCTAAACCTTTTAATGTCACACAATAATTGCTGGATCAATGACTCTTTCTACCTCCAAACCAAAGGGGTAGCTATAGGGGCAAAATATACCCCAAGTCTAGCCATCCTGTTCATGTCCAGTTGGGAATCAGATACTATATATAAAATAAACAATGGGATGGTTTGTTGTTTTACAAGCGTTACATTGATGACATATTGTTGCTGTGTCTACACGATTTTATGTCCTATTTGAATAACAACAATTTGAACAGCTGGCATTCGTTTATAGTAATTTGGAGGTCAACTTCTTAGACCTGAGTTTACCGATAATTAATAGAGAAATATATACCAAATCTTTTTTTAAGTCTACCGATAGAAATAACTACATCCCCTCGACAGCTGCCATCAACCTTTATGGCTAAAAAATGCCCCCAAAGGCCAATATTTGCACATGAGATGAAATTGTAAAAACTCTGATGTTTTTATCCAACAATCTTTAGTAATAAAGAACAGGTTTCTTGAAAAAAGTTACAATGGAACAATCCTTGATCGGGTCATTGAAGAAATAGCCACCCTAGACATCAAACTGACATAATAGAAAAGAGAATAGGAGATTCTGTCCACTGATTATTAATTAGGGAAGTTAAGAGAACACAGTTAACCCCTTGATTGCCCCCTGCATGCTAACCCCTTCTCTGCCAATGACATTTATACAGTAATCAGTGGCTATTTAAATTTCTGATTGCTGTATAAATGTCAATGGTCCCAAAAAAGTGTCAAAAATGTCAAACATGTCTGCCGCAATATCACAGTTTGCAAACGCGGTTTGTAAACGCGGCAACTTTTGCGCAAACCAATCAATAAACGCCGATTGCAATTTTTTTTTTAACTAAATATGTAGAAATATATATATCAGCCTAAACTGATGAATACATTTGTTTTTTTATATATTTTTTTGGACATGTTTTATAGCAAAAAGTAACAACATTTTTTTTCCAAATTGTCTCTCTTTTTTTTTTTTATAGTGGTGATCAGAAGTGACGCAAAAGTGATCAAATACCATCAAAAGAAAGCTTTATTTGTGGAAAAAAAAGGACGCCAATTTTGTTTGGGTACAACGCTGCATGACTGCGCAATTGTCAGTTAAAGCGACGCAGTGCCGAATCGCAAAAAGTGCTCTGGTCCTAAAGTGGGAAATCCTTCCGGGGGTGAAGTAGTTAAAGTTTACAGGCATTGCTAAACTTCAACCCATTTGGAGAAGATGTCCCCGTACAAGGGAGATTTCCAAATTAGAAATGAAGTAGTTATATGAATTGAAGTCCTTTTCTCCTATGGGGTTGAATATAGGATGGGATGTTAATTGTTTCATTGACACTAGTTGACACTTTATTCAGACATCCCCTGTGTCAAATTTAGGGCATCTTACTTGCACTTTTTATACTTTATATGTAAATATGAAGCCAACACTGTATCTCAGACTCCTTTATTTTTTATAAAAATACATTTTCCTTTTTTTATATTTTTTATATTTTTCATTTTTCATATATTTTCATATATATATATATATATATATATATATATATATATATATATATATATATATATATATACACACACACACACACACACACACACACACACACACACACACACACACACAGTATCTCACAAAGGTGAGTACATCCCTTACATTTTTGTAAATATTTTATTATACCTTTTCATGTGACAACACTGAAGAAATGATATGTTGCTACAATGTAAAGAAGTGAGTGTGCAGCTTGGATAACAGTGTGAATTTTCTGTCCCTCAAAATAACTCAACACACAGCCATTAATGTCTAAACTGCTGGCAACAAAAGTGAGCACACCCCTAGTGAAAATGTCCAAATTGGGCCCAATTAGCCATTTTCCCTCCCCGGTGTCATGTGACAAGGTCTCAGGTGTGAATGAGGAGCAGGTATGTTAAATTGGGTGTTATCACTTTCATTCTCTCATACTGGTCACTGGAAGTTCAACATGACACCTCATGGCAAAGAACTCTGTGAGGATCTGAAAAAAAAGAATTGTTGCTCTACACAAAGATGTCATAGGCTATGAAAAGATTGCCAAGACCCTGAAACTGAGCTGCAGCACAATGGACAAGACCATACAGCAGTTTAACAGGACAGGTTCCACTCAGAACAGGCCTCACCATGGTCGACCAAAGAAGTTGAGTGCAGGTGGTCAGCATCATATCCAGAGGTTGTCTTTGGGAAACAGACGTATGAGTGCTGCCAGCATTGCTGCAGAGGTTGAAGGGGTGGGGGTCAGCCTGTCAGTGCTCAGACCATACGCCGCACACTGCATCATGGTCTGCATGGCCGTCATCCCAGAAAGAAGCCTCTTCTAAACCGATACACAAGAAAGCCTGCAAACAGTTTGCTGAAGACAAGCAGACAAGCAGACTAAGGACATGGATTATTGGAACCATGTCCTGTGGTCTGATGAGAGCAAGATAAACTTTTTTTGGTTCAGATTGTGTCAAGCGTGTGTGGCGGCAACCAGGTAAGGGGTACAAAGACAAGTGTGTCTTGCCTACAATCAAGCATGGGGATGGGAGTGTCATGATCTTGGGCTGCATGAGTGCTGGGTAGCTACAGTTCATTGAGGGAACCATGAATGCCAACATGTACTGTGACATACTGAAGCAGAGCATAATCCCCTCCCTTCAGAGATGGGGCCGCAAAGCAGTTTTCCAACATGGTAACAACCCCAAACACACCTTCAAGACAACCATTGCCTTGTTAAAGAAGCTGACGGTAAACGTGATGAACTGGCCAAGCATGTCTCCAGACCTAAACCCTATTGAGCATCTGTGGGGCATCCTCAAATGGAAGGTGGAGGAGAGGAAGGTCTCTAACATTCACCAGCTCTGTGTTGTCATCATGGAGGAGTGGAAGAGCACTCCATTGGCAACCTGTGAAGCTCTGGTGAACTCCATGCCCAAGAGGGTTAAGTCAGTGCTGGAAAATGATGATGTATTGACCCACATTATATTTGGACATTTTAACTTAGGGGTGTACTCACTTTTGTTGCCAGCCGTTTAAAAATGAATGGCTGTGCATTGATTTATTTTGAGGGGACAGAAAATGTACACTGTTATATAGAGTTGAGTGAACCCGGACTGTAAAATTCGGGTCCGTACTGGACTTTGGGGTGTCCGTGCCCCAAACACCATCCCGGACATTAAAAAAAAGTCCGGGATCGGGTTCAGTATTTGGGTATTTTGGGCGCCTTTTCTATAGCTGCTTGGCAGCCAATCAACAAGCTTTTCACTAGTTTGCCCTTAGAAGCCATCACAGCCATGCCTACTAATGGCATGGCTGTGATTGGCCAGTGCATCATGTGACCCAGCCTCTATATGGGGCTGGAGTCACGTAGTGCCACGTGTCATTAGGGTCAGGTTCCTGTTGGTGCTCTGAGGGACAGTTTATCGTTCTAAAAACAACTACTACTGCATTAGGGCCAGGTTCCTGTTTGTGCTCTGAGGGACAGTTTATCGTTCTAAAAACAACTACAACTGCATTAGGGCCAGGTTCCTGTTTGTGCTTTGAGGGAGAGTTTATTGTTCTAAAAACAACTACAACTGCATTATGGCCAGGTTCCTGTTTGTGCTCTGAGGAAGAGGTTATCATTCTAAAAACAACTACTACTGCAATAGGGCCAGGTTCCTGTTGGTGCTCTGAGGGAGAGTTTATCATTATAAAGCCATCTCCTACTGCATTAGGGAGTGGTTCCTGTTGGTGCTGTGAGTGGGAGATTATTGTTCTAAAATCATCTCATACTGCAGTAGGGACAGGTTCCTGCCGGTGCTGTGAAAGACAGATTATCGCTCTAAAATCATCTCATAATGGTGTAGGGAGAGGTTCCTGCTGCTGGTGTGAGCGGTGCATTTCTTACAGAAAAATAAAAAGTGCATCTACAATTTTCTTTTTCTTTTTTTTTTTACAAAAATAAGAATAATAATTTATTATTCTTTTTTTTGTATTAATAAATAGTGCTACATACAGTCCTGCTCACCATTATTGGCACCCATGAAGTTTATGTACATATTGTGGAATATCTACTGAAGGAAATGTATCAAATTAACCAACATATTACTACAGATATGACTAAACGTCGTTTCCCACGGTTATGGTGACTGTTCCGTTCGTAATACCAAAAGAGACAAAAGGAGTATTACAAATAGAAAAATTTACAATAAATAGTAAATGTCAAAAAACAGTTTGTGTTCGATAGACATCATTATACAACCAATTAAACTATGTAAAGGAAGTCATCTATAAGGTGTTATACATGTATTTGAAGTACCCACGGTTATTACCACTCGTCCTGACATACATCGTGATAAATAATTATGTTTTTTTTCTTATTATTTAATAATAAGAATAAAAACATTTTTTTTTTTCTTTTTCTTTTAACATCTACGTGAAAAATAAAAAGACATTCTTTACGTGGCGAGTGTGGTCGTCGTCCTTGGAGAGGGATGTGGTAATACTCTACTAAAATCTCGCTATTAGACAGAAAGTGTCGTGGCCGTCCTTGGACAGGGATGACGTCATACTCTACTAAAATCTTGTTATTAGAGGGTGAGTGTCGTGGTTGTCCTTGGTGAGGGATTACGTCATCCTCTACCGAAATATTACTATTTGAGAGGGAGTCTCGTGGTTGTCCTTGGACCGGGAT
>BLSH010528067.1:120367-150736 GCA_018402905.1 Glandirana rugosa
CCAGAGAAGTTATCAATGTATCATTAATAACTTACCACAGGTATAAGCTATATGAAAATATAGTTTATGACCAACACGTTATAAGTTGATTTACACACAAGAGAAAATCCATTTAAATATTTACCACCAACTACTACACACTGGCACTTTATTTTTCTATGTATTATTGTCACACGAATACTTTACCTTCCAAATGCACACTTGCACGAAAGTATAAATAAACACTCTGACCAATTAACCATATACAGGATCCCATAGCACATATGATTATAGAACATAGAGGACATACGTATTTTCCACTGCTGAGACAGCGCCATATCCAAGCACCCCCTTTATCAGTTACACATCCCACCTACGGGAGGGAATCTCTGGAAGGCAGCAGTCTAACAGCACAACCCATAAGCGCGGTACACACCCCTAAATCACTCAGTTATCCATATAAATGGCCCACCCTGTATTATAGATTGGCGGCACCAGATGTAAGTCATATTTACAAGCTCATATAGTCTGTGAATTTGCACATGTGGATTGTACAGGTCATATTGATACGCTTGAGGTCCAGCCGCCATTCTCACGTGAATTGGCGGCATCAGATGTAAGTTGTGAATTTAAACATCACATGTGTATGCACTTAATGTATGTGGATTGGATTGATTTTAGAATATTTAGTATTACTTTGTCATTACCATTAAATACTGCACTATGAGTTTCCTTCCTCTGGTATCGGTGACTCATTTTTTAGTTGAATGAGAGTGATCATTTCCCCTGATGTCCATTTGGAGTGCCTTGGAGAAAGTCTATGACTGGTGAATCTTGTTAAGAACATTTCATAGGTTCAAAAAGAGGAGGATCATTAGGTAATAAACATGATTTGCTGTTCTATATCATAGACATCAACTTGGTCTGGTGAGTTCGCACTCTTCATGTTTGGTGGAGGCAAAGACACCACAGTGGAGGATTTCACATTGCTGATCACTACTATTTGAACTTTATTATTTGATGGACACTTTATCACATGCGGTTTAATGATTTTATGAGCGCTGTATTTTCCTTTATATATTTAAAACTGTGTTTTGTATATCTACACTGATTGCACACTGCTTTACACTGACCAAATTAGTGCTAACACAAACCTTTTTGTTTCTTGACAACATGCCATTTTTTTAAATAGAATACATATTTCATACCTATTGGCTCTATTTTAATCCATGAGCTGCACATGTGTGTAAATGTTTTATTTTAGCTAAAAGACAATTAATTGCTGAGTTGGCAACGTTGTAACAAGGTGAAATTATTGTGTTTGACAAAGGTCGGAATCTCATTAGCTTATTTTTTCACTCATGTGTAATATCAACAAGGACATGTTCAGTGTAAATTATGTATGCTTCTCTCACAGAAAAATGGTTATATCTCTACTCTATCATATAAGGGCTGCTTACATTTGAAGATAGTCATTTAAGCATATTCAAAGCTCACATACTTTTACCAATATTTAAGAGACATTCTTTAATGAAACAGCAAGGGGTCAAAGTGATTATAACTCTTAACTTGCAACACTGGTGTCCCAGGTTCCAAAAGGATCACCATCTTTATTAAGTTTGCTTTTGGTTGGTTTAGTTCCATCCACAGCCCCCCAAACAACCTGGTGGATCTCTTGACTTTTTATGAAATTTGACTCAGTGTTGGCAAACAGAAAGTTTCTCTGAAAAATGGGGACATATGGTTTTGTGAAGTGATATGTAATAAAGCGGTACTATATACTGTAAATATAAAATAATAAAGCAGTGCTTTAAAAAGTAAAAATCAATATGCAAAATGCGTGAAAGCAAAAATCACACAAATGTAAGTCTCAAACTAAATAATTTATAAAACATATTAAAGATAGAAACCCTGCAAAAAATTAATAGTTTGATATGGTACAATCACTTGAGATAAGCTGGCTGCAAGCTTAAAAGGGTTGTAAACCCTCAATGTTTTTCACCTTAATGCATTCTGGTGAAAAACATTTTCACCTGCAGCAGCCCCCCTGAGCCCTCCTTTACTTACCTGAGCCCAAAACGAACCTGCAGTGGTGATGAGCCTTGCAGCTTACCCAAGCTGTCTGGTACTCATAGGCTGGATTGATAGCTGGAGAGCCATTGGCTCCTGCTGCTGTCAATCAAGTCCAGTGACCCGGGAGCCAGCGGCATGGCTGAGTCCCGCTGTTTGTGTGAATACACAAAACAGCAGGACATGGGAGCGCCCCTGCACGAGTGACCCCAGGGAAGTGTGGTTGTCACTCGAGAAAAGGAGGAGCCCGAATTACTGCTGGAGGTCCCCAGAAGACTGGGTTAGGGGCCACTCTGTGCAAAACTGCTGCACAGAGGAGGTGAGTATGACATGTTTGTTATTTATAAGAAAAAAAGGGAGCCTTTAGTAGCACTTTAAGCTTTTTTTGTTTTTGGTTATCTCAAAAGTAAAAAAATAAATTGGGTCTCTTTAAACCATGTAACTAACTTAGCCTAACATAACAGTAAACGCATATATAAAGCACAATAAATACACAAGTGTGATTATAAATGTTAAGAGGCAGGAAAAAAATGTTTGATGCCCCTAGAAGCAGTCGCAAAAACACCCAGTGTGCATGAGCCCTTAAAATTCACAAATCATCACATCATAGGTTAAATTTAAACACCAATCGGATTGTCTGTAATTGTATCATGGAGATGGACATTTCACAACTTTGTGAACAAAGGGAATATGCAATGATTTAGATGTACTTACAGCAGTAAATAATTCGTTTAAATCTACCTATGCCTAGATACAGTAGACAAGCTTATGTATTTATATATTCTGAACAAGCAGTACAAGTATTTAGAAAACAAGCCCTCATTCATCTCTGTATTAATTGGCATTGTGGAGAAATCCATTTTAAAGTTCATAACAGATGGATTAAAAAATCTGCTTTTTATGAGGGCGGATTTTGTCATTCTTTTGGTCTTCTAATGTAAACAACTAAATTGATTAAAATGGGTCTTTAAGGTTCTTTTTTGATCTTTGAAGATTTTTGATAATTATTACTGCAAAGTACATGCAGCTAGAGCAGGGGGGCATCCAGAGGGAGCAACGGAGCAATTGCCCTCCCTCCCCCGAAAATATTCCTGGTTAGTAGTATTATTTAGGAAAATTTGGGAATAATCAGCACCCAAATGTAAAATAACAGAAGCAGCAACGCAACGAAGAAAAAACACACTACCTCCACAAAAATAAATGCAATAAAAATGTGCAGCGCTCAAAAACACCAAAATAATGAAAAAAGTCCATATGGGTCCGGATATTCTGGTGACCTTGTCCTTTCAAATCGACTCCATGATAATCTGGAAAAAGGAAAAAAGAAAGTAATGGAATAATGGTGCAGTATATCCAAACTCAACATAGAGTAGAATAGTGAGAAAACTGTCACCCATCCACCAGTGCTTAAAGTATAGTGGAAAGACACCCAGTCACTTTATCCAACCACCTTCTGTGTTAGTAATGACACTAACTAGCCATTTAGGATGGATATAAATACAGAGGATGCTCTCATTACGGTAATATCCCTTTGAGAATGGGCTGGAGCCCAAAACGCGTCAAGGTATGTTTTTATGACTATACACTCTCTTTTATCATGTTGCAACTGGTTGTATCCCATTATTTATGCAAAAAAATGCCTCCCTTTTGTATTGACATTTTTGTCTTTGTTCATTCTTAACCACTTCAGACCTGGAAGGTTTATCCCCCCTTCATGACCAGGGCGTTTTTTGCGATTTGGCACTGTGTTACTTTAACCACGTATCACGTGGATATACGGCGGCAAAGTGGCTCCATTGCGCAAATCACCATATAAAAACCTGCATGAGTGTGGCGTGGCTGCGGATCGGGCAGACTCGATGTCTGCCTGTGACCCACGATTGCCTACTACAGAGCCAGAATGGGGAACCACCAATGGAAATACAGTGGTTCCCAGCTGTCAGTTGACATGACAGTTATTTCATTAACCAAAAATATGTAGAAGAATACATTTTGGCCTAAACTGGGGAATAAATTAGTTTTTTTTTCCATATTTTTTGATATGTACTGTAGCAAGAAGTAAAAAACATTGTTTTTTTTTCAAATTTGTTGCTCTTTGTTTGTTTATAGCGGTGATCAGAAATGACGCAGAGGTGATCAAATACCACCGAAAGAAAGCTCTATTTGTGGGAAAAAATGGACATAAATTTTGTTTTGTGCACGACCGAACAATTATCAGTTAAATCGACGCAGTGCCGGGTCACAAAAAGTGCTCTGGTCAGGAAGGGGGTAAATCCTTCCGGGGCTGAAGTGGTTAACTGACAATTGCGAGGTCGTGCGACACTGTACCCAAAATAAAAGTGTCCCTTTTCCCCACAAATAGAGCTTTCTTTTGGTGGTATTTGATCACCTCTGCGTTTTTTATTTTTTGTGCTATAAACAAAAAAAGAATGCCAATTTTGAAAAAAAAAACAATATTTTTTAGTTTCTGCTATAATATACAGTATACATCCAATAAAAAAAAAATGTGAAAAATCACATTTCTTCATCAATTTAGGCCGGTTAATATTCTTCTACATATTTTTGGTAAAAAAATCCCAATAAACATTTAATGATTATCGTTATAGTGTCTACAAACTATGGAATAGATTTATGGACTTTTTTTCTTTTTGCTACTAATGGCAACGATCAGTGATTTTTAGCGGGACTGATATTGCGGCGGACAAATCAGACACTAAGTGACACTTTTGACACTTTTTTGAGGACCAGTGACACTAATACAGTGATCAGTGCTAAGAATATGCACTGTCACTGTACTAATGACACTGGCAGGGAAGGGATTAACAGGGGCGATCAAAGGGTTAAATGTGTCCCTGGGGAGTGATTACTAACTGTGTGGGGGATGGACTCACTAGATGAACTGTGTGAGCCGTGTTCCTGATTAGCAGGAACTCAAGCTCACTCTATTCATCTGACAGAACAGCGGTCTGTCTTGTTTATATCAACAGACCGGCATTCTATCTCTGTGGGGGGAGCAATCGAGTGTGGCTTCCAGACATCGCATCCACTGGATGCTGGACCCGCTGATTGGCTCCCCCTCTGGTCAATCAGTGCACGTGTGCGCCCCCCACTGGCTGTTCCACGAAATGACTTACGGGCATGTAGTTTCACGCAATAGAGCCGACCTGTCGCAGTATATGTACTATGGCTGGTCGGCAAGTGGTTAATCTAATTATAATGGAGATATTGATTTAAATGTGGAGCTGCAGAGGAGCAAACAGCTAATATGGAAAGAAGGATTCATAGCAATTAGGCGATGCATAATTTAAAAATATGTCTAGCCAGAATTTATGAAAGTTCCAGGAACACAGTACCTGGCACTTTCATAAATTCTGGCTATGCTCACCTCCTCAGCTATATCATGCTGGTTGGTAACACGTTGAACTGCCATTTAGTCCAAGAATGTATTTACTATGAGATTTTCTAGGCATATTTTTAAATTATGCTTCACCTAAGTACCATGAATCCTTCTTTGTACTAATTTCCAGCTAAAATGTCATATTGAGTCATTAGCATCTGTATCTACACTGACATGGCACAACTTATAGTTTCCATATCCCTTAAAGTATATGCAATGCCTATTTTTGTTTTTTTCATTTTGGGATGAGTAGAGAATGGTTGTTTTTTGTCAGTGTCCCATTAAGGAGACTTTCCCTCACTTTGTGTCCTGAAGGCTAGAGGTGCATTGAAATAATGGCACTGAAAAGGGGGCGGTCTGCCCCAAGTGCCACATATGCTGGCGCAGTGAGTTCCTGCTTTGTCACAGAGCTGGATTAGAATAGCCGGGCAGCCGCTGTAACAATGTCCCGCCTCCTAGACGGCTCTTTGATATATGGCGCACTGATCCAATGCTGGGAAATTGGATCAGTGTGACATGTGTCATAAGCGCCGGTCTAGGAGGTTGGACATTGTTACAGCAGCCACCCGGAGATTAAAAGCTAGCTCTGTGACACAGCGTGAGATCGCTCTACCAGGCACTGGTGATGCTGCATCTCACAGGCACTGGTAGGCTGCGTGTCATGTGCACTGGTAGGCTGCATGTCATGGGCACTGGTAGGCTGCATGTCAGGGGCACTGGTAGGCTGCGTGTCACAGGCACTGGTAGGCTGCATGTCATGGGCACTGGTAGGCTGCATGCCATGGGCACTGGTATGCTGCATGTCATGAGCACTGGTATGCTGCATGTCATGGGCTCTGGTAGGCTGCATGTCATGGGAACTGGTAGGCTGCATCTCATGAGCACTGGTATGCTGCATGTCATCATGAGCAATGGTAGCCGGTAGGCTGCATGTCATGGGCACTGGTAGGCTGAATGTCATGGGCACTGGTATGCTGCATGTCATGGACATTGGAAGGCTGCGTCTGATGGGCACTGGTGAGGCTGCATCTGATGGGCACTGGTAGGCTACGTGTCATGGGCACTGGTAGGCTGCATCTGATGGGCACTGCTGAGTCTGCATATGATGGGTACTGGTAGGCTGCATCCCATGGGCCCTGGTAGGCTGCATGTTATGGGCACTGGTAGGCTGCATCTGATGGGCACTGGCGAGGCTGCATCTGATGGGCACTGGTAGGCTACATGTCATGGGCACTGATAGGCTGCATCTGATGGGCACTGCTGAGTCTGCATATGATGGGCACTGGTGAGGCTGCATCTGATGGGCACTGCTGAGGCTGCATCTCATGGGCACTGCTAAGGCTGCATCTCATGAGCACTGGTATGCTGCATGTCATCATGAGCACTGGTAGCCGGTAGGCTGCATGTGATGAGCACTGGTAGGCTGCATGTCATGGGCACTAGTAGGCTGCATGTCATGGATATTGGAAGGTTGCATCCCATGGGCACTGGTAGGCTGCATCCCATGGGCACTGATAGGCTTCATGTCATGGGCACTGGTAGGCTGCATCTGATGGGCACTGCTGAGGCTGCATCTGATGGGTACTGTTGAGGCTGCATCTGATGAGCACTGCTGAGGCTGCATCTGATGAGCACTGCTGAGGTTGCATCTGATGTGTTTAAGTAAGAGATTGCAGACAAGATACAAGAGATGGTTAGAGACTGCAGACTGCATTGTTCTTGAGCTTTTCGTGCACTTAGAACCCTTTCACACTGAGGCATTTTTCAGTCGCTTTAACGCTAAAAATTGCACCAGTAAAACTCCTGAAAACTGCCTCCCAAGCCTCCCCAGTGTAAAAGCCTGAGTGCTTTCACACTGGGGCGGTGCGCTTGCAGGACAGAAAAAAAGTCCAGCAAGCAACATCTTTGGGGCAGTGCGGGAGCGATGTATACAGCGCTCCTAAACCAACCCTGCCATTGCAATGAATGGCCAGCACTTCCAAAGCACCAGCAAAGCGCCGCAACATGGGTGCTTTTAACCCCTTGTTAACCCCTTCTGGGGGGTTAAAGCCAAAGCGCTGCTATAGCAGTGGTAAAGTGCCTCTAAAACAAGAGGCGCTTTACCTCTGATGCCCTGCCCGCCCCAGTGTGAAAGGGGTCTAAAGGTGCCAATAATGGTGAACAAGAAATTCATATTAATTTAAATTGATGATCTTAATTAAAAAGTAAAATATAATACAATTATATATAAAAATAAAAATATCTCCTTACAGCAATATGTTCTTATTTTGTACCTCTCTCATAAAGAAATGGTAAAAATATGCATTTTTATGTTTATCTTCTGGCTCATTTTTGTGCTGCAAGACAACACGTTCTAGCTTTCAGCTTAGGCTGGGCCCACTGCCTCCTGGGATTGCTATGTCAATGACACAACTTTGCAGTGCATATGCGTGCGTGCATCAGATTTTGAAGCTTGCACACAAATGCTGCAGGTGGCATGATGCCCATCTGACAGAAGCTAGCAGTGTTTGTGCACACATGCAGAAATCTGCATCACGTTCACATATGGACCCCCAGTTTCTGCCAGGTCCTAAATACCTTAAAGAAACCGGAGGTGCATCTGTGCACACAACATATTTTGTAAATTGGCAGTACGAAAGAGGAGAGGGCATCTATTTAGTGGTTAAATTGCACTTTAATCTGGCCACCTGAATTTCTTTTTAAATATTAATTTTTAATTATTTGTTAAAGCCATAAATCGAACACCGGATTTTAAACACTGACATGGCAATTGAGCAAAATTTTCATGGTAAAACAAATTTATAGTCTAAAGGAAACAGAACAGGTAAGTTTAAATGGAAAACAATGTAACCAGTCAATGTTGCAGTTATTTTAGGAAGAAACTTAGGCCCCTTTCACACTGGGTCAATTCCGTTTCCATCAGCAGGGGATTGGCTGACAGTTCCCCTGTTGATCGGAGCAGAGTGGGTGGATGATACATCTGTATCCACCAAGTTTCTGAAGAGAAAACACAGACTAATGCCTCTGTGGACCGGACGTCCAAAATCATTTGTTGGCTGTTGTGTCTTGCGTACTGACATGCACTAAATGATCGTACGACCAAGCCTAACGTGGTGACGTGCTACGAGCACATAAAGAGGAAGTTCAGGTGAATGTGATTTGTGAATTAGGAACGTAGGTTTACACGAACTGACACTTCCGGGCATTCCTGACTTCTGAGCATGCGTGTTTTGCACGTACAGCTTTGTTGGCCCAACTTCTCTGAACACACGAGTCAACAGTTGTATGACGTCTTGTTGTACAACAAAAGTTTTTTAGTCTGCTGATCCAACTTCTGTTGTACGACCGTCGCATGTCAGCTGTTGTAATCGCGCGTACTAATGATCGGATGATCGTACAACAAGCTGTTGTACAACCGTTGTTGTACAACCATTGTACCATGTGTATGGGACTTAAGTCTGCTCTACTGTATGGGAGGCTAGGTGTAAATGGACTGCGCTGTCTGTTTGCACCCAATTACCTCTGATCTGATTTGCCTACACAGAAGAAGACAGATCTCCTTCCTTTTTTTATAGCAGACTGGATCGCATAGGAAGTAGGCAGGTATAAACAGACTATTTACACCTACCTGTTTATAGGAATGCATGGACCTTCCTGTCAGGTCCCCCTCAAAAACTGACAGACGGACCTGATCGGATCTCCCATGTGAAATGGACCTTGCACTTGCAGGTTGATGTAAGAGGCCCTGCTCCATATGCAAAATGACTTTGCTATAGAAGAAGAAGGTATGTCAAAATTTAAGTGTATGTAGTTTTGGATAAAGATAGAAGGGTTAGAACCCCTGACAGTTTTTTTTATTGCTATTGGGCACTGATAAAGCTGCATTTGATTGGCACTGGTGAGGCTGCATTTTATGGGCATTGATGAGGCTGCATTTGATGGGAACTGATAAGGCCACATTCGATGGGCACTGGTGAGGCTGCATTTGATGGACATTGATGAAGCTGCATTTGATGGGCACTGATAAGGCCATATTTGATTGGCCCTGGTGAGGCTGCATTTGATGGGCACTGATAAGGCTGCATTTGATGGGCACTGGTGAGGCTGCATTTTATAGGCACTGGTGAGGCTGCATTTTATGAGCACTGGTGAGGCTGCATTTGATGGGCACAGATGAGGCTGCATTTGATGGGCACTGATGAGGCTGCATTAGGTGGGCACTGAAGAGGCGCATTTGATTGGCACTGGGGAGGCTGCATTTTATGGGCACTGGTTAGGCTGCATTTGAAGGGCATTAATAAGGCTGCATTGATGCTCTTGTATCATGTCTGCAGTCTCTGACCATCTCCTGTATCATGTCTGCAAAGAGGGCCAGCCAGGCTCCAGCCCCAGCAGCCAAGGCCATGCCCCAGCAGCCAGGTTCCAGAAGCCAGGACCCAGCCCAAGAAGGAAGGAAACAGGACCAGCAGCAATCCCCATGAGGACCATCAGTTAATGAAGTCTTCTAGTGCTGGGCAAAGCTGTTGACTAAGTTATTGTCAAAGCATTCAAATTACAAAAGTGGTGGGGCATATACATGGAGAGAGAGAGAGATGGGGAGTAATGAGTGTATCACAGACTACTTCACAGCAATAAAACTGACAGCAATGTGCAGTGTGGATGCATTTATTCCATTCCTGCATACAAAAGTGTCTGGATGTGTAAAAAAAAAGCCACAGTTGCCTTTATACATAACAAACAACGGCAACGTAATGTTTTATTGCAAAATTCAAATATGAGGCCAGTTCAGTTATGGTACATGTACATGTCAACAATGTGTGTGCAGTGCTGTTCTATAAAGCCAATTACTTTATGTGGTGTGCACTTTTGTGCTTCAATTATAGAAACAGCAAAATGAGTAAGAAAGAGTGAACTGCAGGACTATAGATTCTTTCTTCAGTACTAGTGCAAAAAAGTAATCAGGAGAAAAGTCAGTACTAGAAAGCTCTTCAAGTATGGAAATTGACACCACCCTTCCATTCTGTTCTGGTACATTTGTAGAGCCAATATCTTGTCAAACAGATCCTAATGTGTCGCCACCGTCTGTTGATACCTCACCTCAAAATAGCAGTATCTTAATGAATGACATTGGCCCACATCTTGGAAAAACAATCAATGACTACACCAAATGCTTGCTATTGGAAAATCCATGGCAACCTCCTCCTGGATAGGAACTACCTTCCTCTATTCAGAACATGACTTCCAAGAATGGAGAAATTCAGAAAATAAAGCGGTACTTGTCTAAACAACATATTGAAAGTTTTCCTTGGCTAGTGTATTCAGCTGCCAAAAGGGTTTGTTTTGCAAGTACTGTGCATTGTTTGTGCAACATCGGAAAGGTGGCCATAACAAAGGCATGGCCCTTGGAAAATTGGTAATGGAGCTCCTTACTCGCATGCTCACTGTGTTCCTGGGGGCCAGGGAGCAGGTAGGGTGGACTCGATCGCCGCCGGCTACCCGTGATCCCCCTCCGGAGAGACAGAATGGAGGTCCGTGTATTTAAACACGGATCTCCATTCTGATAGAGAGGGAAGGGCTGTAATCACAGGCTTCCTGTATATGGAAGCCGTGATCACTCCCCTCCCCCTGCCAGCCCAGCCACAATACAGTTAGAACACACTGAGGGAACACAGGTAACCCTTAGAGCACCCCCTCCAGGTTAACCCCTTCACTGCCAATGGCATTTACACAGTAATCAGTGCATTTTTAAAGCACTGATTGCTGTATAAATGCCAATGGTCCCAAAAAAGTGTCAAAATGGTTCGACGTGTCCGTCCCAATATCACAGTACCGCTAAAAATCGCAGATCGCTGCCATTACTAGTAAAAAATAAAAAAAAATAAAAACCCCAGAAATGAATTCTCATCATTCCTAAACGCGGCAATTTTTGCGCAAACCAATCAATAAACGCTGATTGCGATTTTTTTTACCAAAAATATGAGGAAGAATATAAATCAGCCAAAACCAATGAAAAAAATGTTTTTGTTATATACTTTTTGAATTTGTATTTTAGAAAAAAGTAAGAAAAAATGTTTTGTTTTTTTTTGCAAAATTGTCGCTCTTCTTTTGTTTATAGCAGCAAATACAAATGATGCAGAGGTGATCAAATACCACCAAAAGAAAGCTCTTTTTGTGGGAAAAAAATAACACAAATTTAGTTTGGGTACAATGTCGCACGACCGCGCAATTGTCAGTTAAAGCGACACAGTGCCGAATCGCAAAAAGTACTCTTGTCCTAAAGTGTGAAATCCTTCCGGGGCTGAAGTGGTTAATGGATGACTCCACTCCGGAGGTGAATCAAGGCAACTTTCAGGAATTGCTGAAATACCAAGTTGTATCTGGAGACAAAATATTAGAGAAGCACCTCCTTACTGCATCTTCTGATGCTACTTACATTTCCAAATCCACACAAAATAATTTATTCAAATGTTGTGGTGATGAAATCAGCAATGTCATTGTAGCTAGAATTAAACAAGCTTGCTATTTTAGTGTAATCTTTGATGAAACTAGAGATATTTCCCATACAGAACAACTTACACTCAACTTTAGATATGTCTACAATGGATCTATTTGTGAAGATTTTATAAAATTTGTAGATGCTTATGAATTTGCAACCCAGAAGGAATCAGGGATTGATAGTTCTGGTTCAGAACCAAGGCTTACAGGAAAGGTTTTAGGCCAGATTGTTATCCAACTAATTAAAGACCTCTCCCTGGACATCACTCATTGTGTTGGCATTGGAACAGATAGTTGCAGTGTTATGTCTTCAGAGATGGCAGGTGCTGTATTAGAGATTCTTCATGTAGCACCCAACAGTTGCAGATGTCCTTGCTACAATCATTCTCTGAACAATTCAATTTCAAATTCCTCACAAGTGTCAGCAGTTCGCAATGCAGTAGCAGTGGTCAAATCAACCATTTCATTCTTTAACCAATCCGGAAAGCGTCATTTTATTTTAAAGCAGGAGTTAGGCTCTCAACTTAGCAGTCTTTGTGAAACTAGATGGATAGAGCGTCATGATTCTCTTATAAGATTTTGAGATGGACTTGTAAAAGTGGTGAGTGCACTATCTCAGTGGAAATGCTCAAGTACTAGCTCAACAGTAGTGTTGAGCGAACCCGGACTGTAACGTTCAGGTCCGTACCGAACTTTGGGGTGTCCGGGACCCGGACCCAAACACGGACGTTTCAAAAAATGTTTGGGTTCGGGTTCTGGTTTCTGGTAGTTGATCACGCATGTTGAATAGCTGCAGGGCAGCCAATCAACAAGCGTTTCACTGGTTTGCCCTAAGAAAGCAATCACAGCCATGCCTACTAATGCCATCATGTGACCCAGCCTCTATATGAGGCTGGAATCACAGTGCTGCATGTCACATGCTCTTGGGTTTGTGTAGGGAGAGGAAGCTGCCGGCGTTTTTGTGAGGGACAGACTGCAGACATTTTAACATCTGATCCTGCATCCTGAGATTACTACTACTGTTGCTCTGAGGGACAGATTGCAGAAATTTGAGATTTCACATATTGCTGCTTTGAGTGACAGATTGCAGATCAAACTCTGCATAACACAAAGATTGTTACGACCGTACACAATGATCAGATTGTGGGATCGTACACAATGATCAGATTGTGGGAGTAATTTGAGATTTCACATACTGCTGCTTTGAGCGATCTGACTGCACTAGGTAGAGGCTTCTGCTTAGAGGGACAGATTATTGTTCAAAAATTATCTCCTAGTTCTAAAGGGAGAGGTTTTAGCTGCAGCTGTAAGTGACACATTATTATTCAAAAATCATCTCTTAGTTTATTTGATTTTACTTTATTTTCCCTATCCCCATTTTTTTGTAGGGCACTTGCCCTACTCTTACCCCCATTTTACTTCCTTTTGCAGCCCTCTAGCCCTTGCCAGGACTTTGTTACAGCCATTTTTGTGCCTAAAAGTTCGGGTCCCCTTTGACTTCAATGGGGTTCGGGGTCCGGGATAATGTTCGGGCAAAGTTCGGTGCCGAACCCGGACTTTTTCCCAAAGTTCGTTCGGACCCACAGAACCCGAACGTCCAGGTGTTCGCTCAACTCTACTCAACAGCATCTACTCTCATCCATTCTCTGTGCAGTGCAGAATTCATATTTTTCTTTGTTTCACTCATCAGTTGACAGACATCATTGTAGGCAGACAATTGCACAGATTTAATTACAATGTAGAATCAACTGAAGAATACTACAGGAAATTGTTGTATATTCCCTTGCTGGACAACATTATTAATGATTTAAAAGCTTGTTTTCCAGAAAATTCAAAGCAGTGTTTCCAGATTCAAATCTTGATGACAGCAGTACTTTCTGGGGGAAAAAATGGAAACCATGGTTCCTGTTGCTGTGTAATCATTAGCAAAGCGTTTCTGCCCTCTTCTAGCTAATGGTAAGCAGAAGATAATGGAGAC
The DNA here is from genome assembly GCA_018402905.1 of Glandirana rugosa. Taxonomy (NCBI): domain Eukaryota; kingdom Metazoa; phylum Chordata; class Amphibia; order Anura; family Ranidae; genus Glandirana; species Glandirana rugosa. The sequence goes on from BLSH010528067.1 coordinate 134,287, forward strand.
GTTACTGGAGGGAGAACTAAGTCTCTGGCTTACAAAGTGGAAACAAGAATTATCACAACATAAGGAAATTCCACAAACAGTTCTTGAAGTATTGGACTTGTGTGACCAGGACCTCTTCCCAACCACCAGAAGCTTACTTCTGATCTTAGCAACTCTCCCTGTAAGTGTGGCCTAAGCAGAGAGATCTTTCTTAACCCTCCATCATGTTAAAACATGGCGTCGGTCATGAATGGTGGAGGACCAGTTAAATGGCTTATGTTTACTTTACATTCATAGAGATATTCCTGTGAATACTGACCGAGTTATCAAGCTATTTGCCAAACAAGGAAAATGAAGACTTGAGCTAATTCTGTGACCCTTTCATGTTATGTAACTTGTGGCTAAAATGTTTCTGTTGTTGTGTGTATTTGGAGACAATGGATAGTGATAATGTTTGAGTTCTGCTACCTTTTTTTTCACACATAATTTTATATTGTTTGTGGCACAATATGGCCAATCATTTGTGGACATCTGACCTTTAAACCTATAGGAGCTTGTTAGCTATTTAATTCCCAAAACCATCTGTATTAATATGGCCTTTAGCTCACACACAGTATGTTGACTTTTAGGACCAAGGGAGATTTCAGCAACACACACAGTCTCAGGGATCCCTTTAGATGGTCTGTACTAACAACATGTCCAGGGACAGCTGGTAGCCTCCTTCCAACTTCCAAGCGACACTCTATACCTGTGACATCAGACTAGATCCATGGACATCCTCCCTCAATCAGCTTGCACAAGAATCCTGGGTCGTAGCTTCAAGTTTCAGGCCCTCAGGTCAACCACTTAAGGCTGCATGGCAGCCTATGCTGGGGAAAGGCAGCAGCCTCCTCCTGATCTGAACCTCTCTCCTCAATGGTGGTCTGGACTGGCACCACAAGCCTATGTGCTCCTAAGATATGAATACAGTCACCCAGCATTCCTTAGGGCACATCCTCTTCTAATTGTCCAGGGCTGTATTCTATATGCATGCTCTCACCTGCTGGGTTTCCTCCCACTGCCCAATATGACTCATTAACCTTTCTGGCGGTATTCCCGAGTATTGCTTGAGGTGGAAATTCCATACCATTAGCGGTAACCCCGAGCCACACTCGGGATTGCATCGCTGGATCCAAGGCAGCGTTACTCACCTTGTCCCCTAAATCCAGCAATGTCCCCTGCTGTGTCTGCGGGCTCTGTCCTCCACCCAATGCCTCTGTGTGCCGGGCTCCATTTCCTGCGAGCGTTGCGTCGCATGGGGACGGAGACCGGCGGCAAATTCAAAAAGTGAAACACACAGTATACATACAGTACACTGTAATCTGTAAGATTACATTACTGTATGAAGTCATTTCACATCCCCTTTGTCCCTAGTGGTTTTCCCAGTGCCCTGCATGCACTTATATATTATATATGTCATTCTTTCTGCCTGGAGACTTGAGAATGTCCATGGCAACCAAAAAAGCGTCCCTTTACATCAAAAGCGTTTTTTGATCAGCTAGAAAACACCGATATTAAATAAGAATCATTTGCAGAATTGAGTGATACTGATTTTTGGGGAAATTTATCATCAGACACTGAAAGTGACGACAGCGACAATTCTGCAACTGAGCAAATTTCAGAGTTTTTGGTTTGATTACATTATTGAATACATTTTATTACCATTACGTTATTATTTTTGATAATTATTTTTAGTTATTTATTATATTATAATTTATGATTTCATGTTTCAAACTTTATCATACCCGGGATGTCTATTAGACTCTTGTTTGGACAGATTTAAGTGAGTTATTCCTAATAATTACAGGCCTACAATATAAAACACCAAATTTCCATGCAAAATAATGTACCGCTTTCAGCACCAAAAATCTGAAATAATCATACTGCCAGGGAGGTTAATATTGGATAAGTGTGAAATCTCCAAGACAGCATGAGCAGAATTAGAGTACACTGAGCAGACCTCACTAAACAATCACAGTTCTCTGTTAAACAGACAGCACCCAAATGTGCTTGTCTACTTCTCTGTTAAGCAGAATAGCCAAAAACCTTATACACTCTGTAGTACCTCCCAATTTATCCAAAAGGTGGTCAGTAGAGTTGAGGTCAGGTCTCTGTTCAGACCACTCAAGTCCTCCGCACCAAAATAATCAAACCATGTCTTTATGGAGCTGGCTTTGTACACAGGGGTACAGTCATGATGGAACAAAAAAAGGCTCTTTCCCAAACTGTTACCCCAATAATAATAAAAATAATATTGATAATGCACTATATGGCCAATAGTTTGTGGACACCTGACTTTTACATATATGAGGTCTTAGCTATTCAATTCCCAAATAAGCATTGGTATTAGCATGGTGTTATCCCCTTTTCAGCTATAGGAGCCTTCACTCTCCTGGGAAGACTATTCATGAGATTTTGGAATGCGTCTTTAGGAATGTGTACCCATTCAGCCAAAAGATCACCTGTGAGGTGAGTTACTGATGTTGGATTAGTAGGCCAAGTCACAGTCAGAGTTTCAAATTATCCCAGAGGTGTTCAGTAGGGTTTGGGTCAGGGTACTGTGCAGGACACTCAAGTAAGTATCTCTTGAGGACTGTATTGATAAGATCTCTGTGTTGAGTTCTCAGATCTTGGGGAATGTAATAGGAGAAGCTGAAACATTCAACCCCCCCCAAAAAAAGAAGCAAATAAGGTAAAAAAGGGCAGCACAGTGGCTTAATAGTTACAATGTATGCCTTGCAGCACTGGGGTCCTTGGTTTGATTTCAGACTAGGGCTTTACCTCCATGGAGTTTGCATGTTCTCCCTGTAAGTGTGGCCTCAGTCGAGATATCTTTCTCAAACCTCTGTCGTGTTAAAATATGGCTTTGGTCACGAATGGTGTAGGACTGGTTAAATTCATAGTGATATTCCTGTGAATACTGACCAAGTTATCAAGATGTTTGCCAAACAAAGAAAAGGAAAGGTAGGGGGGGTCGTCAAAAAAGGGACTTTAAATGAAGCCAACAGCTTCCATCCCGGGTTTATTCATATAGAAAAAAGGGGCTTTTGACGTAGTGGGACTTTAAATGAGACACACGGGTTATGAAAAAAACATGCGTTTTTATTGAGGCAATTTTCATCAAGGTAGTATAGTAGACATTCCATACATCTTTTATTGCATATATTGGGCTACAATTGCCTCTAATATATATTTGGGGCACATTGCCTCCACTAAAAATGACATATAGACTGGAAACAGATACATGATTCACAAATAATGAAAATAAGCTCCATACAGTACAATACAATCTCTGCAACATAGGACAACTTAGATAATAATTAATACGGCATATAACGGCTCTACGCGTTTCGTGAAGTTATGATTCACTCATCAGGAGCATGCATGTATAACCAACTGTAATTGATAAAAATATGAAAATTAATAAAAAAAAAACAATAGGAAATGAGTATGCTGTTTAGCATATTCGCTGCAAGGAGCGATGCCAATGATGATCCGGACAGACCCCACTAGGGGGTATCCCCTGTAGGGAGCTGAGATGGGGGGGTTTTTGGACACATGAACCCCAAAAGGACCACATCCAAGACCAGATGACAAGGAAAAGGGAAGTGTGTATGGCCAGGAAAGCTGATCCATGTGGGAAGCTTCTGAGGAAATAAATAAAGTGATAAGTAAAGGTGTTGACCTATGTCCAAAGGACAAAGGAAGTGGGAGATGGGGGACCAAGGGAGAAACCAGATACTAAAAAATAAAAAAATAATAAACATTAATTAAAATAAAGATAAAAAATCAAAAATGGGGAGATACCATGTACCTAAAAAGTGCCCAGTGACTGGTTGGGGATGATGTGCAGAGGGGTATGGTGTATCCAGCAGAGACATGAGGTGAGTGGGAGGTGGAACTATATAGGTCATGGCCGCCACACCCACATCAGCGTCATGCAGGCATAGGCTGCCAGGAGAGGCAGCACCAGAAGGTTGGGCGATGAATCGCCCAATGTCTAGGCCAGCCTAATGTGCCTCCATGCTGCCGCCCAGATGGAAAACACACCAGAGAAGCAGCGCTCCAGATGGAGCACATACCTTTTAGTGTGTGAAGCATGGCGCCGACGCCCAAAGCTAGGCTATCCACATCCCCCCAGGGGTGGGGGGGAGGGGAGGAGAGGAGAGCCCACATAGGGGCGTCGCAGCTCCCGAGGGGATAGTGGCCAAATTGGCCTCTGAGGCCGGATCAAATGACCCAACAACTGCAGTAAACAGGCAAACAACAGAGACCCAGTAGTAGATCCAAAAAGCAAAAACTACAATGGTGTTTTAGAAACCAATAAAGTTATTGAATAGAAAAATGCATATATAGAATTGAGTATTCGGAAATTATGTATATACTAGGTAATAAATAATGATTGCAGAGAAAAAAATTAGAAAATAAAATATATTAAAAAGAATTATAATAATAATAATATTAATAAAACTAACCCGTGTGTCTCCATCCCTGGTATGTGTGATAGGTAGGGGGGGTCGTCAAAAAAGGGACTTTAAATGAAGCCAACAGCTTCCATCCCGGGTTCATTCATATAGAAAAAAGGGGCTTTTGACGTAGTGGGACTTTAAATGAGACACACGGGTTATGAGACACACGGGTCTCTGTTGTTTGCCTGTTTACTGCAGTTGTTGGGTCATTTGATCCGGCCTCAGAGGCCAATTTGACCACTATCCCCTCGGGAGCTGCGACGCCCCTATGTGGGCTCTCCTCTCCTCCCCTCCCCCCCACCCCTGGGGGGATGTGGACAGCCTAGCTTTGGGCGTCGGCGCCATGCTTCACACACTAAAAGGTATGTGCTCCATCTGGAGCGCTGCTTCTCTGGTGTGTTTTCCATCTGGGCGGCAGCATGGAGGCACATTAGGCTGGCCTAGACATTGGGCGATTCATCGCCCAACCTTCTGGTGCTGCCTCTCCTGGCAGCCTATGCCTGCATGACGCTGATGTGGGTGTGGCGGCCATGACCTATATAGTTCCACCTCCCACTCACCTCATGTCTCTGCTGGATACACCATACCCCTCTGCACATCATCCCCAACCAGTCACTGGGCACTTTTTAGGTACATGGTATCTCCCCATTTTTGATTTTTTATCTTTATTTTAATTAATGTTTATTTTTTTATTTTTTAGTATCTGGTTTCTCCCTTGGTTCCCCATCTCCCACGTCCTTTGTCCTTTGGACATAGGTCAACACCTTTACTTATCACTTTATTTATTTCCTCAGAAGCTTCCCACATGGGTCAGCTTTCCTGGCCATACACACTTCCCTTTTCCTTGTCATCTGGTCTTGGATGTGGTCCTTTTGGGGTTCATGTGTCCAAAAACCCCCCCCATCTCAGCTCCCTACAGGGGATACCCCCTAGTGGGGTCTGTCCGGATCATCATTGGCATCGCTCCTTGCAGCGAATATGGTAAACAGCATACTCATTTCCTATTGTTTTTTTTTTTTTTTTTTTTTTTTATTAATTTTCATATTTTTATCAATTACAGTTGGTTATACATGCATGCTCCTGATGAGTGGATCATAACTTCACGAAACGCGTAGAGCCGTTATATGCCGTATTAATTATTATCTAAGTTGTCCTATGCTGCAGAGATTGTATTGTACTGTATGGAGCTTATTTTCATTATTTGTGAATCATGTATCTGTTTCCAGTCTATATGTCATTTTTAGTGGAGGCAATGTGCCCCAAATATATATTAGAGGCAATTGTAGCCCAATATATGCAATAAAAGATGTATGGAATGTCTACTATACTACCTTGATGAAAATTGCCTCAATAAAAACGCATGTTTTTTTCATAACCCGTGTGTCTCATTTAAAGTCCCACTACGTCAAAGAAAAGGAAAACTTGAGCTAATTCTGTGATTTTTTCAAGTTATGTAACTTGCACATAAAATGTTTCTGTTGTGTGTATTTGGAGACAATGGGGAGTGATAATGTTTGGGCTCTGCTACTTTTCTTTTTTTTTTACACATAATTTTCTATTGTTTGTGAATATTTTTTCTGGGAATATTCTGTTATAAGTAGAGTTGAGCGTACTTCTAGAAGTCCGGGTTCTGCTGGTTCGGCCGAACTTCGGGGCAAAGTCCGGGTTCGGGTCCGGACAGAACCTGAACTTTGTCCCGGACCCCGAACCCCATTGAAATCAATGGGGACCCGAACTTTTAGGCACAAAAATGGCTGTAAAATAGTCCTGGAAAGTCCTAGAAGTCTGCAAAAGGAAGGAAATGGGGGTAAGGGTGGGACAAGTGACCTACAAAGAAATGGGGACAGGGAAATAACTTTAAATATTTAAAAAAAATAAAAACATAAAAAAAGCAAAAATGGAGGTGAATGTGGATCATGTTCAAACTGGGTCTGAAAAGTATTAATTAACGGTAGAGGCCATATAACTCTTCTAAAATCATCTTCAAACTGTGTCAAAAAAGTATAAATAAGCCGGGAGAACCCACATCACTGTTCTGCAAACATCTGGAAACTGTGTGTGTCACTTTAAATATAACCGGGAATAACTGAACATCTGTTCTGCACACATCTGTAAAGTCTGTGTGTCACTTTAAATACAGCTGGGAATAACTGAACATCTGTTCTGCACACATCTGTAAAGTCTGTGTGTCACTTTTAATATAGCCGCTAATAACTGAACATCTGTTCTGCACACATCTGTAAAGTCTGTGTGTCACTTTAAATATAGCCGCTAATAACTGAACATCTGTTCTGCACACATCTGTAAAGTCTATGTGTCAATTTTAATATAGCCGCTAATAACTGAACAACATCTGTTCTGCACACATCTGTAAAGTATGTGTGTCACTTTAAATATAGCCGCTAATAACTCAACATCTGTTCTGCACACATCTGTAAAGTCTGTGTGCCACTTTAAATATAGCCGCTAATAACTCAACATCTGTTCTGCACACATCTGGAATGTGTGTGTGAATATGATATCACTGTACTGCAAACATCTGCAAACTGGGTTTGAAACTATAGCAGAGCGAAACCATATACCTGTTCTTCTCTATGCTGTAGTTTAACACACACACATTCCAGATGTGTGCAGAACAGATGTTCAGTTATTAGCGGCTATATTTAAAGTGACACACAGACTTTACAGATGTGTGCAGAACAGATGTTCAGTTATTAGCGGCTATATTAAAATTGACACACATACTTTACAGATGTGTGCAGAACAGATGTTCAGTTATTATCGGCTATATTTAAAGTGACACACAGACTTTACAGATGTGTGCAGAACAGATGTTGTTCAGTTATTAGCGGCTATATTAAAAGTGACACACAGACTTTACAGATGTGTGCAGAACAGATGTTCAGTTATTAGCGGCTATATTTAAAGTGACACACAGACTTTACAGATGTGTGCAGAACAGATGTTCAGTTATTAGTGGCTATATTAAAAGTGACACACAGACTTTACAAATGTGTGCAGAACAGATGTTCAGTTATTCCCAGCTATATTTAAAGTGACACACAGACTTTACAGATGTGTGCAGAACAGATGTTCAGTTATTTCCAGTTATATTTAAAGTGACATATACAGTTTCCAGATGTTTGCAGAACAGTGCTATGGGTTCTCCCGGCTTATTTATACTTTTTTGACACAGTTTGAAGATGATTTTAGAACAGTTATATGGCCTCTACCGTTAATTAATACTTTTCAGACCCAGTTTGAACATGATCCACATTCACCTCCATTTTTGCTTTTTTTATGTTTTTATTTTTTTTTAAATATTTAAAGTTATTTCCCTGTCCCCATTTCTTTGTAGGCCACTTGTCCCACCCTTACCCCCATTTTCCTTCCTTTTGCAGACCTCTAGGACCTTGCTGGACTTTTTTACAGCAATTTTCAGAACTTTCATTAAAATTACCAGAACCCCGGACCCGAACCCGGACTTTTTTTGAAAAGTCCGGGTTCGGGTCCAGGTCCCGGACACCCCAAAGTTCGGTACGGACCCAAACTTTACAGTCCGGGTTCGCTCAACTCTATTTATAAGTATACAAACTGCTTATGATCTTTGTAATAATAAAGTTATATGTGGTTAAACAAATCCTGTCTGTAATGTAACATGCTAATCTGGAATGATAAACATTTCACTGTTTTAAAAAAGGTTAGGACTGTATGATACATTAAATACAGTTCTGTAAGCAACACCTTATTTTCAGGCAGTGCCCCTCCCGAGGCTGCTAGGCTCTGGATCCACCCCTGAGCTAGAGAGAGCTTTTTAGGGGGTTTTTTTTTAAGCTTTTTACTGCTTGTTACAGAGACGTACTAAAGGACTGATTTAGTAGACAGTTCACTTTGCAAAGTGCATGTTATTTTACAATGTGACTATTCACTGAGCTTTGTAAATAAGGTAAGGCTTTAATCATCTAATGACATGCAAGAGAAAAAAAATTCTTTCACATGAACAGTTAACCCCATTGTCTCCTAGTCACCTGGAAAGGCTCTCATCCTGCCAAATAACATGCATCTATTTACTGCTAGGGATGAGGTTCAGATTGACCTTGAGTTTGACCCAAACATAAGCTGTTCACTGATTGCTGAACAGGCAAACAAAATTGCAATGAAGGCAGATTTTGGAATTATTTTGGTCTTCTAATATAAACAACTAAACTGATTAAAATGGATTTTTAAAGTTCTTGTTGCCATTTTTGAAGATTTTTGTTAATTAGTTACTGCAAAGTACATAGGTAAGTGACGGCTTTTTTTTAAGGTTTTCTACTGCTTGTTACAGACATACTAAATGGTTAATTTTTCAAATGAGTAGACACTTCACTTCACAATGCGCATGTTATTTTACAATGCAAATATTCTAATATCGTGCAAGAAAAAAAAATCTTGAACACGAACCTTGACCTTGAGGTTGATCTAAACCTAAATTGGCTGGCTTGCTGAATAGGCAAACAAAATGGCCACATGGCCTGCTCAGGACTGCCCGGTCTTTCATTGGTTGTTAGAGTAAGCTAAGTTGTAGCTGATTGGTTGCCAGCATCCCTTAATTATATATTAAATGGAAAGAGAACCCTCATATGTGGGACTTTATATGGCAATAACTCATGATCTATAGTAAATTATATTTCTGACCCATTCACCCTTTTTTCAAACTTGTGGATCACCTTAAACAACCTCACTAGCAATAAATAGCAGGTACACATACTTATATGTATATTTGGACCTATGCAGTGATGTACAATTGCGTTTCCATTTAGTGGTAATTGAGTAACATTCCACTTTCTTACCAGACTGTGGATTGCTCCCCTTAAAAGGGATATACACTCTTTTTTACATTTACTATAAGACAGCTCAATTATAGGGCTACACCAGCTGACATGGTACTGCTGTTTGAATTGTAGTTACCTTTATTCATTTTCTTGCTTAGATCATTAAAAATCTGCAGGCATATCTACACATTAGTGGTTTTTTTTTTGTTTAAATAGTGCCTTGGGTGCGCATGCGCGAAGCCAAGCGGAACGGACATGCCGCTTTAGAGCTCCGCACAGCCCGGAGGATTTGAGAGCCCCAGACAACAAGCCGCACACAATCCGCCCTTCACCTAGGCTCACAGAAGCTCCCCCGCTCCCGGTGCACGCCGCACACCGCTCGCCATGGTCGCCACGGGCACCAAACAGGAGATCCGGATCAAGTCCTGGCTCGGGCCTCCGGCAAGATGGCGCCACCAAGCACCTCTAAGGCCCCCTCGCCGCGGACACACAGGCTTCCTCCCGCACGCCATCCGGATGAAGGTGAGTCTGATACAGACTCCTTGGCGACTCCCTTGACAGATGAAATGCCCCCAGGTATCCTTAAACACTTTGAAAGAATGCTGCATCGTGCATTACAGCGCACCTCAGACCAAATCACAGCGCAGCTAACAAGGGAGATTAGGGAGCTGGGACAGCGTACCTCAGATCTAGAACAGAAAGTTGATGAACTAGAATTGCAACTAGCCTCTCAAACTGATGAACTAGAAGCACTGAGAGAAGACAATCAAACATTACAAGCACACATTGAGGACATTGAAAATCGCTCTAGGCGATCAAATCTGCGATCGGGGGATCCCTGAAACGGTGGAGGACCTACAATCAACAGTCACAGCCCTTTTCCAGGAATTGGCCCCCTCAATACCAATTGAGCGCTTAGAATTGGATCGTGTCCATAGGACTCTTGCACCTCGCAAGCAAAATGGCCCCCCGCGCGACATAGTAGTAAAACTACACTACTATCGCACGAAGGAACAGCTCCAACAAGCCGCTAGACAAAAAGAGTCGCTTAGCTTCCAAAATCACTCATACCAATTATTTGCAGACCTCTCTCAATCCACGATCATCAAGCGGCGTACCTTCAAGCCTCATCTACAAATACTGCAACAACGCAGAATTACCTACTCCTGGGGCTTCCCCTTTGCCTTGAGATTTACATATCATGGCCAGAAATACTCCTGCAGGACTGCAGAAGAACTCCAAACTTGCCTATACAAACTCCACCTGGACCCCACCGCCCCCACTTCAACTCAAACAACCCGCAGACGCTCCCCCTCAAGCTCCCCATCAAAACCCACGCAACAAACTCCATCGTCCTCCAAGAGGATCAGAACAACACCCACCTCCCGTGAACTGGAAGACTCGATGGACTGAGCAATACCCTCTCCACTCTCAATAGGACTAACCCATTTAGTCCTGTTTCCCACTGCAATCAAATCTCATCTATATCTTCAATCAACCCATGACCTTGGGATGCTTTATTCCAGAGTTCATCGAGATCAATCGTCTCTCTAGAACATGCCTATGAAACCTTCAAGCAACATCCCAACCATCTACACCTCACAAACCCCCTATCACTTGAACTCTGGTAAATCCATATTACTAACTATTTTTTTCCTTGAGCAGGTTCATTACCACAATGGACAATAGGCCTGGTCTCTTCACATAACCCATGCCCTTTTTTTCATTTTTTTTTCTCTTTTCTCTCCCAACTCTGGACCCAAAATTTAATCGTACTCTTACCACGGCTCAAGTATGACCTGAGCACAACTTTGTCCCCCCCCCCCCAGTACAATCACTCCTCCATGAGTCTATGTGAACAGACCTATGCCACAGATCACAGCGTTTTCTATTTTTTCTCTTCACCTTTTTCTTTTTGCATGTTAGTGTGCAATCACACCGATTTTAGCCATATTACCACGGTCTCTCACACCCTGTTTTACTAGGTTTGAGTCTCTGTAGAATACTGTTACTCCATAAGATATGTCTGCATACTAAACCTGCTATGCCCTGCTGGCTTGAGTCAAAAGCTTGCATTAAGTATCTCTCTCCTCCGGGCTGCAAGTCACTGCAGCACCTCACTTTGCCCCGCGATCCCCTACTTTTGGGTATCTCCGGGCAACATGTTTTCCACCAAGGGGAACTCAGAGCTCCCCTCGGCGGACACGGATCTTTGTTCTTCTTGTTTTTCTATTTGTACTAATTTTTTCCTTTTTTTTCTCTGCTCTCTAGTTCCCCCTCTCTCACACCGTCCTCTCCCCTGCATCGGATGGAGATCACCAAGCACAGTGAGTAGCACACTACACTATAACCTCACCACAGTCCCCCCAAATGGCTAACCTTAATATACTCTCACACAATGCCCAGGGACTAAACTCCCCTAACAAAAGATGCAAAGCTTTTCGCACATACGCCTCCCTTAAGGCACACATTGTGTGCATACAGGAACCCACTTCGCTACCCATCAAACACCCAAATTTATGAATCCCACATACCCCCAGTTCTACACAGTCTCTGCTAACTCTAAATGCAGAGGAGTTCTCATTGCTTTCCACAAATCAGTCCCATTTACCTTAAAGCGAGCCATCCAAGATCCAGAAGGCAGATATTTAATTTTAATTGGCCACTTAATTGACACACCAATTACAGTCGTCTCCTACTACGCCCCAAACCAAAATCCCACGCCCTTTCTCTCTCATCTATTCAAGACGCTTGACGCCCACAAGCAAGGCACCGTCCTGATCGGAGGTGACTCCAACCAGGTCCTCCTTCCGCTCCTCGATAAATCCCCCTTCACCTCTCTCCTGACCCCCAATACACTTGTCTTCTCACGACTCCTGGCAAAACACTGCCTAGCTGACACCTGGCGCGAGCTAAACCCACTTAAGAAGCAGTACACTTTCTACTCTCACCCCCATAAATCGTTTTCACGCATAGATCATATCCTCACTACAATTGCTACCCTACCTCAAATCACCTCCTCCTTAATAGCCCCCATCCCATGGTCCGACCATAATGCTGTTCTGACGACACTGTCTACCCTGCTCCCCCCTCAGGGGAAAAGACACTGGTCTCTCAATGACACACTCCTCGCACACCCGTCCCACACCCTCGAAGTAGAATCCTCTCTCAAAGAATATTTCACCTTGAACACAACCCCAGATGTATCCCCCTTAACAACTTGGGAAGCCCACAAACCAGTCATTCGAGGCTCTTTGATCAATATTGCCACACGCAGGAAAAAAGAACGCCAACAAAAATTTGCATTCCTGGAGCAAGAATTTTCTCTTGCCCACGACGCTTTTCAACTCACACCTACCCCACTCAATAAGACCAAACTAGATAAAGCTAGACTTGAGTTAGATCTCTTTATGACAGATGCTGCAGAGAAAATGTACATGAAGGCCAACAAACCTGATACGTTTCTGGCCCTCTCTCTTAGAAACCTGGAAAGACCCCACAAACCAATCCGACTGAAAACCACGCCAGGTTCCTTAACAAGTAACCCTGTTAAGATCCTCCAGATCTTCAGATCGCAACTCACCAAATTATACACATCCTCCTCTACTCCGGCCATTCAATCTAAAACCCAAGACTTCCTGAACTCGATTAAGCTCCCCCCATTGTCCTCTCAACACCGCACCCTCTCGGAACAGCCCATAACAGAAGACGAGACACGAGCCGCAATAAAAACACTTAAAAACAACAAGCGACCGGGTCCAGACGGGTTCACTGCCGCATACTATAAACAGTACGTTAACATTTTAACCCCAGCCCTAACCAAAGCCTTGAACTCTATTCTGGAAAACTCTAAATTCAATCGAGAGTCACTGAGAGCTTCCATCTCCATGATCCCCAAACCCTCCACTGACGATACCTCCTGGTCCAACTTCCGCCCCATCTCTATACTCAACAATGACATCAAATTACTAGCCAAAATCCTAGCAGCCCGCCTCAACACATTCATTGGGACATTGGTTCACAAGGACCAGGTAGGCTTCATGCCCTCCAGACAAGCTTCAGACAACATACGTAGAACAGTACATCTAATCCATCTAGCCCGCTCCCGAAAGATACCAATGTGCCTCTTCTCACTGGATATAAGAAAGGCATTTGACAGCCTTTCCTGGCCCTACCTTCGTACGGTCCTAGAGAATTGGGGCTTCGGCCCACATTTCCTTCAGTGGGTCTTCTCCCTTTATACATGCCCAACTGCTTATGTCACCTACGCTGGTCACCAATCAGACTCCTTTCCCATCCTTAGGGGCACTCGCCAGGGCTGCCCCCTTTCACCCCTCCTATTTGCATTGGCCATAGAACCACTAGCCCAGAAGATACGAGAAAACCTAGACATCAAAGGTTTGGAGATCGAAGGTCATGAATATAAGCTCTATCTTTTTGCAGACGATGTATTACTATCTCTCACATCTCCTCTCACATCGATCCCAAATCTCCTATCTAACCTCTCACAATTTGCCTCAATCTCTGGACTAGTGGTTAACTCAACTAAATCAAAATTCCTCAATGTCACCCTATCAGACTCCCTCCGAACCCACCTACAAACTGCTTTCCCCTTCAAATGGTCCACATTCTCCCTGACCTACCTGGGCGTCAAACTCACCCCTAATCCAGCGAATCTATACTCCACAAACTACCCACCTATGCTCTCCCACCTCGCTAAACTTATGACCACATGGTCATCTCTTCCCCTTTCCTGGCTAGGCCGTATAACAGCTGTGAAAATGGTCATCCTCCCGAAATTACTCTATCTTTTTCGTGTCCTCCCCACAACTGTGCCCGCTCACTTTTTGCGCATTGCTCAGCGCAAGACCCTTAAGTTCGTCTGGGGTACCACCAGACCTAGAGTCTCCAAAGCAGTCCTTCACCTCCCTAAACCACTGGGTGGGCTGAGTCTCCCAAACTACACGAAATACTACCAGGCGGCCCAATTTGCTATACTCACAAAATATCATGCCACGAGCGAAACTCCCTTTGGGTCTCACTTGAGTCGGCTGATTGCGACCCCCTCTCGATAGCCAATTTCCTATGGCTCCAGCCTAAGGACCGCAAACCTATACGCAACCCCATCACTAGGCATTCTCTTCATTTGTGGGACAAACTCAAATTCAAGTATAAACTACAATCCCCTCATAACCCCCTACTATCTTACCTCCATAACCCGTCCTTTTATCCGGCCTGGACCTCACCCTCTACCTTCTCCAAATGGCGAACAGCTGGCCTAATCCGTGCCTACTCCTTCACCACCCCAGACAGCTTTATTTCATTTCCCACTCTTTCTGAAACTCATGGCCTCCCATCATCTGAACTATTTCGATACCTCCAACTAAAGCATTTCTATTCTCCGTGTCTCCGCTCCTCTACATCCTCCCCCCATAAAACACCCTTTGAACATGCTTGCGATCGCGACCCCCACATGCGAGGGCTGATATCACTGCTCTATAATCACCTACTAGACCCCCTTACCCACACATCCCTCTCATATGCCCAGAAATGGGAAACAGACCTACACACCCAATTAACGTCTGAAGAGTGGAGGGAGATCTGGTTGGCTACTAAATCAGCTTCACAGAATGTCATAGCCTCAGAGGCAAATTACAAGGTCCTATTTCGCTGGTACCTAGTGCCCGCACGGATCGCAAAATTCTCCACTAATTACCCCCAAACTGTTTTCACGGCTGCTCAGACAACGGAACACACCTGCACATCTGGTGGCAATGCCCTATAGTCCAGAAATTCTGGGACGAGATATTCAAAATTATCTCAACCCTGCTAAGCCGCCCTCTCGCACCTAACCCCACCACGGCCCTACTTAATCTTCAACCCGCAGACACCACCCGCAACCAATTCAAACTTATTCTACAAGTAACCACCGCAGCGAAACAAACCATAGCAAAAGCTTGGAAATCACCACTCCTCCCACTTTCCGAAGTGAAACACAGAGTTACTAACGCCATGATACACGCTAAAATCGAAGCTATCATCGGCAACACCATCCCCAAATTTGAAAAGCAATGGCTAGCATGGGCTAAGCACTTTCTCCCCCCCGGATCTAGACAGTGATCTCTTTCTCCCATAGGAATTACGACCCACAACTCTCCCAATCCTCTGAGATAAAGCAGACTGTCGTGTGATCTCCACCCGATGCCCACCCCTCCCTACCCAGCCCATTCTCCTATACCCCCCTTCGTCTTTTCTCTTTTCTTTCCTTCTTTCCCCCATTCTCTCTCATTTTTAACAAATGTTTTGCAGTCAACCTAAAGACCAACTGGTTGATCTCCAGACTGGAATGCGCACTCTACTATGTATGTTATGTGATAAATACCATCAACGTGTAATGCCGGCCACACTCCATGTTTCCACCCCTCTCTTACCCCCCTTCTCCCCCTGCGGAGTGTGGCATCTTAGGGACCTATATGTTGTTGTACCCTAATATTAGACTGCGCTGTATCGGACTATGTTGGTCTTTATATTTGTTAAACTGCTTTCTTTTTCAATAAAAAGTTTGAACACGAAAAATAGTGCCTTAACCACTTCAGATCCTAGGACGTCCATGGACGTCCTGGGATTTCAGTGGTGATATCTCAATGATGCCGGCACCTGCAGGCATCATTGAGGTATCATTTTTTTCCTCATTTTACTATGGAGTTACTACGGACGTCCACGGCCGTAGTAACTCTATAGTGGTGACTTTAGGGTCCTGCAGGTACCTGCAGGATCCTAGACTTCACCAATTCCGTGATAAAAAGCACAAGTTTGAAAAATAACTTTTTCTTTCGTCAAATTGTTTATATTTCTGGTTGTATCAGGCTATGTCGCGTCAGATTATAATCCCATGTTGTTGTATATCCAGGGATTCTACGGTGTGAGGCGTCCCCCTCTTCCCCCCATTCTCTCCCCACCTTTGTACCTCACACCGGCCGTAATGTGCAACTACCATAAATAGTGTATTGTATGTATCATCTCACGCGTAAGGTCAGACCTCTAGTTGGTCAACCAGAAATCCAACTGACGTTTTGTAAACAATTTTTACTCTCTCTTACCCCCTTTCTTCCTTTCTTTTCTCTTTTCTGCTTCCCCCCATATCCTCTT
>BLSH010528067.1:161427-178589 GCA_018402905.1 Glandirana rugosa
TGCTTTGGGGCTGCTTTGCTGCATCTGGTACTGGAGGCCTTGACCGTATCATGAAATCAGAAGATTATCAAGCAATTCTAGAGCGAAATGTCTTGCCCAGTGTAAGGAAACTTGGTTTGAGGCGAAGATCATGGGTCCTCCAGCAAGATAAAGACCCAAAGCACACCTCCAAAAGCACGCAGGAATGGTTGAAAGGGAAAAAATTTACTGTTTTAAAATGGCCAGCAATGAGTCCTGATCTCAATCCAATTGAAAATCTTTGGGGGGAGCTGAAAACTGCCATTGGAGAAAGGAACCCTGCAAATGTTCAAGAGCTTGAGCATATTGCAAAGGAAGTGTGGGAGAAAATGCCACCCGAGAAGTGCAAGAAGCTTATCGATGGATATAAGAAACGTTTGGAGGCTGTCATCGCTGCCAAAGGGTGTGCAACCAAATATTAAGGAGGGGTGCCAATATTAGTGCACATGCTGGTTTTCAGTTTTTTCTTTATAATTACAATATCTATGTTGAAATAACAATTGTCTTTGTTAAATTACTTTGGACCTCCAATTAAAAGATCCTGCTGATATAAATTTGGTACATTTCCATTTATTTCTGAAGACATTCACTCAGTTATGCAAAACATGAAGGGGTGCCAATAATGGTGAGCAGGACTGTAGCTGGGCAACTGGCGAAGTGAACTTCTCTTCCCCTTATTGTCTTTGCCACTGTCTCCCACAGTCTCAGGAGAACCTCCCATCTGTGCTCTGTCTGAATACTGACGTGGACCCGGAATCCCGTCTGATCGTCCCCACACCTTACCATGACTTCCTCGATGTATTCAGTAAAAAGGGGGCTGATGTCCTCCCACCGCACAGACCCTACAACTGTCCGATTGACCTCTTGCAAGGAGCCAAGGTCCCTTTCGGTTGAATATTCCCCCTCTCTAGAGCTGGTAGCCCTCAAGGCATACCTAGATGAAAATCTGGAAAAGGGCTTATGTTGTGTTGTTCTTTGTGGAGAAAAACAACAATTCCCTCAGGCCCTGCTCAACCGGCTCACCATCATAAACCGGTATCCCCTGCCGCTGGTCACATAGTTACATAGTTAGTCAGGTTGAAAAAAGACACAAGTCCATCTAGTTCAACCAAAAAACAAAAAAAAAAAATGATATATAACCAAACAATCCCATATACAATCCTTCACCCACAGTTGATCCAGAGGAAGGCAAAAACCCCAGCAAAGCATGATCAATTTTACCTAAAAATGTTAGTACCCAGCTATATTATTTACATTAAGGAAAGAATCCAGGCCTTTTTTAAAAGCATTCTACCGTGCTGGCCAAAACCACCTCTGGAGGGAGTCTATTCCACATTTTCACAGCTCTTACTGTGAAGAAACCTTTCCGTATTTGTAGATGAAATCTTTTTCCTCTAGACGTAAAGAATGCCCCCTTATTCTTTTTGATGACCTTAAAGTAAACAACTCAACACCAAGTTCACTATATGGAGCACTTATGTATTTGAACATGTTGATCATATCCCCCCTTAATCTTCTCTTTTCAAGAGAAAATAAATTCAGTTCCTCTAATCTTTCCTCATAGCTGAGCTCATCTATGCCTCTTATTAGTTTGGTTGCCCTTCTCTGCACTTTCTCCAGTTCCCCGATATCCTTTTTGAGAACTGGTGCCCAAAACTGAACTGCATATTCCAGTGCATATTCCAATCTAATGTTTTGTGCAGGGGCAAAATGATGTCTCTATCTCTGGAGTCCATACCTCTTAATACAAGAAAGGATTTTGCTTGCTTTGGAAACCACAGCTTGGCATTGCATGCCATTATTAAGCTTATGATCTACCAAAACCCCCAGATCCTGCTCCAATATGGATTCCCCAAGTTGTACTACCCCTAGTATGTACGAACTCTTCCAGAGACTTGGAACAGCAACTGTTTTTACCAAGTTGGACTTATGGGGCGCGTACAACCTCATCCGCATTCGTGAAGGGGATGAATGGAAGCCAGCCTTTTGGACCCGGTTCGAGCATTACGAATATCTCGTGATGCACTTCAGACTCTGCAGTCCCCCGGCAACATTCCAGCATCTGTTAAACTACATTTTCAGAGACTACCTGGACCAGTTTGTAGTTGTTTACCTGGATGATATACTGATCTTCTCTCCCTCACTGGAGGAGCACCGCAGGCATGTAAAGAGCGTGCTCGCCCGCCTCCGAATACATGGCCTCTACGCCAAGGCGGAAAAATGCGCCTTTGAGTGTGCCAGTATTTCTTTTCTGGGATTCAATATCTCCACCTCCAGAATCACCATGGACCCACAAAAGGTCTCGGCCATCGTGGACTGGCCTGCTCCAGTCGACAAGAAGGGAGTCCAGCGCTTTGCTGGGTTTGCGAATTTCTACGAAATTCATCAACGGGCTTTCAGCAGTCATCACCCCAATAACCCAACTCACCAAGCAGGACTCACATTTCCGCTAGACTCCTGAGGCCCAGGAAGTCTTCTCCTGTCTCAAAAATTGTTCACATCAGCTCCTGTCCTCAAACACCCTAACCCTGCACTACCATATACATTAGAAGTGGATGCTTCCGAGACAGCGGTCTGAGCAGTTCTCTCGCTGAGGCGAGGTCCAAAGCCCTCCCTCCATTCTATTGCCTTCTTCTCTAGAAAACTCTCATCACCAGAGAGAAACTACGACGTCGGTGATAGAGAGATATTGGTAATCAAGTCAGCCCTGGAAGAGTGGCACTACCTTCTGGAAGGGGCTGCACACCCCATTTTGGTCTTCACAGACCACAAAAATCTTGAATATCTATGGACTGCCAAGAGACTAAAACCCTGGCAGGCAAGATGGGCACTGTTCTTTTCTCGATTCCAGTTGCACATCACTTACAGACTCGGGGCGAAAAATGTAAAGCCGGATGCACCGTCTAGGATGCTTCATGTTCCAGAAGACATGTGCCCGCCAGACACAATCCTACCGGCCCACAGCTTCCTCCTCACTCAGGAAGACCTTCTGGCTCAGATCATGAAATCTGTCACCGGCCTCACCCTGCCGCCGCATTCCCGACTCACATTTAGAGATGGACTGTGGTGGTACAACAACCGACTCTACATCCCAAAGGAACTGCGTCCCGCAGTACTCAGACTCTGGCGCGATATTAAACTGGCTGGGCACTTTGGTGGTCACAAGACTACGGAACTACTTTCTCATTCTGGTGGCCCTCGGCTAAAGGAAGACTGCCAGGACTATGTGAACGCTTGCCCTGTCTGTGCCATAAATAAGACAGATAAATCCAAAGCCTGGGGTCTACTTAACCCATTACCCATCCCAGAAGGACCATGGTCGCAGATTTCAATGGATTTCATTGTTGAGTTGCCACCATCTTCAGGGTTGTGGACCGTCTCACAAAGATGGCCCATTTCATACCCAAAAAAGGCACACCTTCAGCAGCTGAAACTGCGGAGATCTTCATAAGGGAAGTGGTTAGTTTACATAGGATCCCTATTAATATAATATCAGAGAGAGGGGTGCAATTCACATCCCGTTTCTGGAGGTCGCTATGCTCTGCTTTTGGAATTGAGGTGGCCTTCTCCTCAGCTTACCACCCACAGACCAATGGCCAAACGGAGAGGACCAACCAGACCCTTGAACAGTATCTGCGTTGTTACTCCTAGTACTCCCAAGATGACTGGGTCTCTCTGTTGCCGGTAGCCAAGTTTGCCTATAATAACTCAGTCCATTCTGCCACCAAGCAGTCCCCCTTCTGGGCGAACCTCTGTCTTGGAGATTACTCAATTCTTGGAGAAGAATAACAAACTCCTTCGGGAGACTCTTGCCCAGACTCAAGTCATCAACAAGAGAAATTTTGACAGGGGGAGACGAGGAGAACTGGAACTTCAAGTTGATCAGCGGGTCTGGTTGTCCACAAAGAACTTGAGACTTTCTTGTCCCTTTAAGAAACTGGGGCCAAGATACATTGGGCCATTCCCCATCAAAAAGAAGATCAAAAGAGTAGCCTATGAGCTAGATCTGCCAACCTCTCTGCACATCCATTAGGTTTTTCATGTGAACCTACTCAAGCCAACAGTCAAGGACCTCTTCCCGAAGCGTGGTACAGCACCACCCGAACCGGTCTTGGTGGATGGAGAGGAGAAGTTTGAGGGGGAAACTATCCTCGACTGCAGGAAAAGAGGAGATAGCACCCAATTCTGGGGCAAGTGGAAGGGTTACGGGCCCAAAGAGAGCTCCTTGGATTTAGAAGAGAATCTGCATGCTGGAGAGTTAATCAAGGCCTTCTGGAGGAGATACCCGGCCAAGAGAGCCCGGTTGGGCATCTGGAGGATGCCCCTTGGGGGGACAATGTAAGGAACCTTCTCGGGCCATTGGATTGCCTATACGCGGGCGCCCATAGCAGGTGCATGCGCCCGCTTGTGCATGTTCGCACACGCGTGTGCGCCGGCAATGGGGCCAATAGCAGCCATTTAAGCAGACAGCACCAGGAAGCGAGTGCTGTCCATTCGACAGTGTTCCTGTGATCTGTGACCCTGTGCTTACTCTGAGAGACTTTCCTGTACCTGTGACCCTGGCTTTACTTGGATTTTGTTGCTTTCCGCCTGCCCTGACCCCCGGCCTGTCTATGACTATTCTCCTGCCTGCTCCTTTTGTGCCTCTGCTGCCCGCACGTTGCCAACACTGCCTGTACCCGACCATCTGCCTGCCTGCTCCACCTGTACCGCACCGCCAGCCTGTTACCGACCCAGATTGCATCACCATCCTCCTGCTTAGCACGAGCATAAGTGGACCATCTACCACCAAGTTACCCAGTCCAACCCTCATTCCCCTTTGTGCTCTTGAACTTCCTGTCTGCACTACCAGCGGTTCTCGAACCAAGGCTGCAAGAGAGGTGACCCCCCTGCATAAGTCAGAATCGTCCACCAGGTACGTGACACAATCACTGCTCAGCAGCCTCAATCCATGCCCCACACTATAAAAAGCAACTTGTACAGCGGCTCTATGTAGTGTGTATAACGGTGGATAGAGAGACAGTGAGCTTATCTAGCAGCGGCAGGCAGTCTAGTGTAGCTAGCTGATCATTGTGAAAAACATATTAGATAGATAGATAGATAGATAGATAGATAGATAGATAGATAGATAGATAGATAGAGAGATAGAGAGATCTGCATACAGTCAGTTAGTGCAGGCAGTGCAAGAATATATATATATATATATATATATATACCTTTCTAGTGTATATACAGTTTCTCACAAAAGTGAGTACACCCCTCACATTTTTGTAAATATTTTATTATATCTTTTCATGTGACAACACTGAATAAATGACACTTTGCTACAACGTAAAGTAGTGAGTATACAGCTTGTATAACAGTGTAAATTTGCTGTCCTCTCAAACTAACTCAACACGCAGCCATTAATGTCTAAACCACTGGCAACAAAAGTGAGTACACCCCTAAGTGGAAATGTCCAAATTGGGCCCAAAGTGTCAGTATTTTGTGTGGCCACCGTTATTTTCCAGCACTGCCTTAACCATCTTGGGCATAGAGTTCACCAGAGCTTCACAGGTTGCCACTGGAGTTTTCTTCCACTCCACCATGATGACATCACGGAGCTGGTGGATGTTAGAGACCTTACGCTCCTCCACCTTCCGTTTGAGGATGCCCCACAGATGTTCAATGGGGTTTAGGTCTGGAGACATAAACTATATATATATGTGTTCCGCGCAAACGGATAATGTTATAATCTTAGAGCTGCTGCCTCCACCAGAACTCCACTAAAAGTGTAGTTAAATAATACAGTAAAAATTAAGGTGGAAAATGGCGCTGCTCTGTATTACTGCTCTTATATTTTCCAGGATGCTGATAAATAAAATAAAATAAACTTCAATTCAATACATCATTTTTATGTGCGGGTGTCTTTCGGTGGGACACCAAGTAATCAACAAGCCACAATCAGTATCAGCTTGTAAGGTGGATATAGGGATTATAAGTACAAAATTTAAAGCTGTTTGGTCACTGTTTGTGGATTCAAATTAAAGTGACATGTGCATGTGATAAATGTGTAAACTCAAAAATAAGTTGCAACATACAATTTGATCACCTCCAGTGATTAAAACAAGTGAATAAAATGCAATCAATAAATACATATACAAACCATCCAAATTATGTGCAATCCCTTCCAAATTAAGTGCAAATGCATATCTGTGCTATTAAATGACTATATGTGTATTTTCTAGGTATGTCTTAAATACTTCTAGAGTGGAAAAAAGTGCGAAGTGCAAAATTGCAAATATTCAAACATGTGCAAATGCCAGCAAGTGCCTATACAATGGTTAAAGTGCTTCAAAGAAATATATTTACAAAAAGAGAAGTAAAAAGGAATAAAAAGGAATAAAAAGGAAATCCCTTGCAAAATTGCAAGAGATGTGCACAATTTGTGAAACTAAATGTTCAAAACCGCAATTAGAAATTTTTTGCAGCAAGTGCCTGTAAAGTGTCCAAAGTGCCTAAACAGGGAATATGTTGATTTTTTTTGAATTTTTTCGTATGAATCGAAGAAACCTTTTGCCAGAATTGCAAAGGTGTATAGAATGCCAACAGAGTGTCCAAAGTGCCTGAAGAGAGGATATATTAAATTATTGCGTGTGCCTCAGAAAAAAAAAAATCTCCGTTATATTTAAAGGTATTCCTATGCGCAGAGGTCAACTTTTAAAGAGTTCTTGGGTGGGGTTGTCCCTTGTTGTGCTGGTATTTTCACTCCACACCGTGTACCGAGTGTTCACCCCTATTCACTGCACACGTGAGGCCACTCACCAGAAAGCGTCCCCCACTGAAGGGGCGCACGCTTGGTAGGACTGCTGTCTTGCCTCACCGTCAGGAATGTTGTATTTTACCACGGTACTTCTGGATATGTTACTGTGGGGAGATCGCTGTGTCTCACCCTTCCCGTTCGTTTTCCAACCAAAAAGAGAAACACAGGATCTTGCGCAATATTGTTGATGCAGTATTTATTTTATCTTTACTTAAGAAAAACACTCACATGTTTATGCGAAATTGACAGCCCATAACATCAAGAGAGCGTGTCCGCCTTGCTCAAAGTGTTCCCCGGGCGGAGCCTAACAACGTCACACGTCATTTCCGGTCACGGGACCTTGGAACACTTTGAGCAAGGCGGACACGCTCTCTTGATGTTATGGGCTGTCAATTTCGCATAAACATGTGAGTGTTTTTCTTAAGTAAAGATAAAATAAATACTGCATCAACAATATTGCGCAAGATCCTGTGTTTCTCTTTTTGGTTGGAAAACGAACGGGAAGGGTGAGACACAGCGATCTCCCCACAGTAACATATCCAGAAGTACCGTGGTAAAATACAACATTCCTGACGGTGAGGCAAGACAGCAGTCCTACCAAGCGTGCGCCCCTTCAGTGGGGGACGCTTTCTGGTGAGTGGCCTCACGTGTGCAGTGAATAGGGGTGAACACTCGTTACACGGTGTGGAGTGAAAATACCAGCACAACAAGGGACAACACCACCCAAGAACTCTTTAAAAGTTGACCTCTGCGCATAGGAATACCTTTAAATATAACGGAGATTTTTTTTTTTCTGAGGCACACACAATAATTTAATATATCCTCTCTTCAGGCACTTTGGACACTCTGTTGGCATTCTATACACCTTTGCAATTCTGGCAAAAGGTTTCTTCGATTCATACGAAAAAAATTCAAAAAAATTCAACATATTCCCTGTTTAGGCACTTTGGACACTTTACAGGCACTTGCTGCAAAAAATTTCTAATTGCGGTTTTGAACATTTAGTGTCACACATTGTGCACATCTCTTGCAATTTTGCAAGGGATTTCCTTTTTATTCCTTTTTATTCCTTTTTACTTCTCTTTTTGTAAATATATTTCTTTGAAGCACTTTAACCATTGTATAGGCACTTGCTGGCATTTGCACATGTTTGAATATTTGCAATTTTGCACTTCGTACTTTTTTCCACTCTAGAAGTATTTAAGACATACCTAGAAAATACATATATAGTCATTTAATAGCACAGATACGCATTTGCACTTAATTTGGAAGGGATTGCACATAATTTGGATGATTTTTATATGTATTTATTGATTGCATTTTATTCACTTGTTTTAATCACTGGAGGTGATCAAATTGTATGTTGCAACTTATTTTTGAGCTTACACATTTATCACATGCACATGTCACTTTAATTTGAATCCACAAACAGTGACCAAACAGCTTTAAATTTTGTACTTATAATCCCTATATCCACCTTACAAGCTGATACTGATTGTGGCTTGTTGATTACTTGGTGTCCCACCGAAAGACACCCACACATAATAATGATGTATTGAATTGAAGTTTATTTTATTTTATTTATCAGCATCCTGGAAAATATAAGAGCAGTAATACAGAGCAGCGCAATTTTCCACCTTAATTTTTACTGTAGGTCTGGAGACATGCTTGGCCAGTCCATCTCCTTTACCCTCAGCTTCTTTAGCAAGGCAGTGGTTGTCTTGGAGGTGTGTTTGGGGTCGTTATCATGTTGGAATACTGCTCTGCGGCCCAGTCTCTGAAGGGAGGGGATCATGCTTTGCTTCAGAATGTCACAGTATATGTTGGCATTCATGGTTCCCTCAATGAACTGTAGCTACCCAGTGTCAGCAGCACTCATGCAACCCCAGACCATGACACTCCCTCCACTATGCTTGACTGTAGGCAAGACACACTTGTCTTTGTACTCCTCACCAGGTTGCAGCCACACACACTTGACACCATCCAAACCAAATAAGTTTATATTGGTCTCATCAGACCACAGGACATGATTCCAGTAATACATGTCCTTAGTCTGTTTGTCTTCAGCAAACTGTTTGCGGGCTTTCTTGTGCATCACCTTTAGAAGAGGCTTCCTTTTGGGGCAACAGCCATGCAGACCAATTTGATGCAGTGTACGGCGTATGGTCTGAGAACTGACAGGATGACCCCCACACCTCTTCAACCTCTGCAACAATGCTGGCAGCACTTATATGTCTATTTTCCAAAGACAACCTCTGGATATGACGCTGAGCACATGCACTCAACTTCATTGGTTGACCATGGTGGGCTCTGTTCTGAGTGGAACCTGTCCAGTTAAACCACTGCATGGTCTTGGCCACCGTGCTGCAGCTCAGTTTCAGGGACTTGGCAATCTTCTTATAGCCTAGGCCATCTTTATGTAAAGCAACAATTATTTTTTTCAGATCCTCAGAGAGTTCTTTGCCATGAGGTGCCATGTTGAACTTCCAGTGACCAGTATGAAAGAGTGAGAACGATAACACCAAATTGAACACACCTGCTTCCCATTCACACCTGAGACCATGTATTGACTAATATTGACACTTTGGACCAGATTTGGACATTTTCACTTAGGGATGTGCTCACTTTTATTTTGTTTAGTGATTAATGGCTGTGTGTTGAGTTATTTTGAGGGAACAGCAAATTTACACTGTTATACAATCTTTACACTCCTTACTTTACATTGTAGCAAAGTGTCATCTCTTCAGTGTTGTCACATGAAAAGATAGAATTTGTTTTTCAAAAATTTGAGTGGTGTACTCATTTTTGTGAGATACTGTATATATATATATATATATATATATATATATATATATATATATATATACACACACACACACACATACACACACAGTGTATTGAGTGTATGCTATATATCAGTCCTTTCGGGGTGTGCGGTATATAGTACACTTGACATGGTGTATTACAATATATACAGTCTAATATATATATATATATATATACACAGTGTATTAAGTGTGCACTATAAATCAATGCATTCAAAGGTGTATGGTATATAGTACACTTGATGTGTTGTATTAAAATATATACAGTCTGGGGGCGTGGCCTTGACGCTGAAGAGACTGGACGCTGGTTAGAGGAGCTCCCTGCAGCCAGGATCAATCCAGTGGAATCTGACCACTAGGGACCCGGGTAAGAGGCATCTTCCCCGGCACTAGCCTCCCTGTCCCCTCCGCTCCAAATAGAGCCTTCCCTTCCGCGGATCAGAAGCTCCGGTCCGCGGCGTAAAAAATCGAGGCCCCGGCTTTTGCGGCCTACCAGCGGCAGTACAGGCCACACCACCTACAGCCCCCATGGTTCCTCATCTGCCCTTTCTGGCCCCACCACTCATCACACAAGGGGTTAGTAAACCCCGGAGAGCGTTTGCTGGACGGCCCCAGGAGGGTGGTGGCCGGCAAAAAGCTAAATAAAGGCCGCGGCCTACATGCGGTATACAGGCCGCACCGAAACTGGATTTTATTCTTCCCTGCCTGGCCTGCTGGACCTTACAGATTATTAGTGTGGGGCCCAGCACCCCCCCAGGAATCATCATACAGGCCACCCAGCATATGAACCCTGCCTGCCCTGAGACCTCTGGACATAAGACCTGAAGTTGCTGGTGCGGATGTAAAGGTCTGATATCCTCTCTTCTGGGTCCTGCTCCCCTACCCTGCAGCAAATCCAGGCTGTTCCCCCTTTTGACCCCCCCTCTGGAAAATCCCCTATAATGATAGTCTAAAAACAAAGATCCAGGGAGGGAAAAGACTAACTATGCCGAATTGAAAAAAAAAGAAAGTCACACTTGGGGGTTGCTTGCACGGTGCAATGCCGACCAGGCCTCCCTAAGCAGAGTTTGGTAGGTCACGGAGAGATCAGAAGAGCATACGGAGGACAAATTACTTACACTCGCTCATAACCATTCCCTATTTCTGCGTGCATGACGGCAGCTACAAAATCAGGCTCCAGTCAGCCCCAAAAACACCTTACCAACTACCTTCTCAGATCTTCGCAGAAGCAGAGAAAGATGTCCCAAAATAGCACCAAAGCTCAGCCCCCTGCCACCATTGCAAAGGCTCAGCTCTCCTTAGCCCCAACAAATGACTATTCACCACATCTGACTAAAGCAGATCTGGACGCGAGTCTTTCCTCAATGTTTGAAAAATTAGCAGACAAAATACAGGTTGAAATCAGTAAATCAACTAATACTCTCACACAGGAGATTGCAGCTTTGGTAAGCCATACGGAAATATTAGAAACAAAGCACAACGAACTTTCTCTTGCACACAATGACCTAAGAAGGGAATTTGATACACTGTCTGAAAATTTTGCCCTAGTACAAACGCAATTAGAAGATTTAGACAACCGCCGCAACAATCTCCGTATACGCGGGGTCCCAGAAACCGTCTTAGAGTTGATGCCTGCCATTCTGAAAATTTTCCAAAAATAAGTTCCGGACAAAATGGCGTCTGCTTTCACTTGTGACAGAATTCACAGGGCACTCCGCCCAAAACCTCCAGTGGACAAACCCCCAAGAGACATTATTCTCTGTCTCAAAGATTATCTAATAAAATAAGACATCATCCATGCTTCTAGGAGTACCCCCAACATTAATTTTGAAGGCAACAGAATCCAAATATTCCCGGATATATCACAAGCCACTCTTGAGCGAAGACGCAGAATGAAAGAGGTTACTTCTGTCCTCCAAACAGCCAGGATCAGATATAGATAGGGTTTCCCCTTTAAACTGACTGTTCCACATAACAGCACTACATACACAGTCTTTAACCTCATGGAAGGAAAGGAGCTCCTAGTTAAACTGGGTCTTTTGGATCCCAAGCCCTCTCTTAGTCTATCCACTACCCCGAGACCCTCTCCAATATGGAATACGCCGGCCTCCCGGGGCGGTCAACGGAGATGGCGTCAACCACTTAGAGACTTGGATGCATAGTTTCTAAACATAATATACATATAATATACAATATCCTCCTCTACACAAGAACTGAACTCTTGGAATTAGCCATCAGCTACCGCCTCCTCTGCAGAAAACCTATTTCAATTTCTATTTTGATATTTACCCCCTTTTTTTTTCTCTTCTCTTCTTTTTCCCATTGATGAACAGCACCACTCCACTGTAACGTCAAAGAGTTAAAAGTCGAACATTTTTGACCTATATAAAAGCCCTCATAGGACCGTACAGGTCTTAGTTACAATGATAAGTTTTGAAAGTGTGTTTACTTTTATCACATGCAAAGTTGAATTTTAACATTAGCCCTCTCCTATCGGCTGCACCGTGTTTGATTGTACCCCCTCTTGGCCTTGGACTCCAATATGGGCGGAAAACTTTGTTTTTTTGTCTGCACGGCTGTGTGGATTTCTCAGTTTCCTTTCTCCCGTGTGTCTCCCTGGCCAAGTAGTGGACGATTTTGTCCACACAAAGGTTTTTTTTGGTCTAAAGTTATGTTATATATAGACCCCCGTATATATTGGCTTATAACAACAGCCATCCTTATTTCTTATCGTTTGAAAAAGCTATTTGGAAGGTACTTATGTTTTTTGTTGTTTTATACACTTCACTTGATCATCATTGTTTGTTTTTGTTATCATGCATGGTACAATGCTTTGGTATTATTTATGGAGCGATGGTACAGTATTCTGTTGCACAATACACATTGGTCTATTATAAACACATATTTAATTTCACAGCTATCTCATATGAAGGGATTCTCTCTCATGAGATTGATAGAGAGATCCTTTATAACTCTTTCGCTTAACTCTTCATTTAACCCCAATGGGCCTTAGAGTCCTCTCACACAATGTGCAGGGGTTTAACTCCCCAAACAAAAGGAAAAAGGCGTTTCGCCACTATAAGCACCTTGGAACAGACATAATACTCATGCAGGAAACCCACTTTGCTTCCCAAAATCACCCTAAACTTTTTGATAAGACTTATAGCCAGTATTACTGTACCTCATACTCCAATAAAACAAGAGGCACTGCTATTTTTATTCGTAATTCTGTTATATTTGATGTTCAAAATATATTCAGAGACGTTGCTACGCACTTCTTAATTATTAGGGGTTCTCAATGGGAAAAAGGTCACAATTGCCTCGGTCTATGCCCCAAATGAGTCACAAGCTACCTTCTTTAACAAATTCTTTAACACTTTATCCAATTACAATTCCACTTATCTTATCATAGGTGGTGATTTCAACCTAACCGCTAATCCTTTATTAGATAGAAGTCACACCACTCCTTCTTCTAAAGCCTTTCCAAAAACTCTTACACGTTCTCTGAATGAAACTCAATTGATAGACACCCGGAGAGCCCATAATATAGAATGTAAATCTTATACCTTCTACACCCACCCTCATAATTGCCTCTCCAGACTTGACTATATATTTACTACCATTTTATTTTGGCCAACTCCTCAAAAGCAGATATTCACCCTTGTCCATGGTCTGACCACCTAATAGTCTCCTTTCATATCTTAAACATAGGCCTTGCCCCGACACCATTTAACTGGAGGATAAACGACTCCATGCTAACTAGCCCTGCTACCATAACCCAAATTGACTTACATCTAAAAGAATACTTTTCCATCAATGATAGAGATGATACTTCTCCCACAAATATCTGGATGGCTCATAAAGCAGTTATCAGAGGCCACCTAATCAATATAGCCTCTAACAATAAAAAAAACAAACTCATAGATATCAAAAATCTCACTACCCAGCTAAATCAATTATATAACAAGCTAAATAATTCCCCTCCAGCAGATATAAATGTACTGATCCTCAAGAAAAGAGAAGAACTTGACGCTCTACTTTCATCTGACACTGAAAAATCCATGAGATTTTCTAAATCAAAATTTTTACTCCACAGTAATGCCATATCCTCAATGTTTGCTAAAAAACTAAACCAAGCAAATAACCCCACACACACATATAAACTCAGACATAGCAATGGAAACCTAACTACCCATCTACGACAGGTTTTGGGGATCTTTACGGATTTCTATAAAAATCTTCTCTCTACAAACCCCTCTCCTTCCCACCCTAGCTCCACTAGCTGGTTAGACAATATACCCCTCCCTTCTCTCACAAACAACTAGATCGAGGCTCTTAATGAACCTTGTTCAGAGAAAGAAATTACAGAAGTCATAAAATCTCTGAAATCCTCTACCGCCCCTGACCCTGATGGCTTTTCAACTAATTATTACAAAAACATTTCTCAAGTAATAGCCCCAAGACTCTCAAATCTCTTTAATTATATCCTCCAAGGGAATCAGTTTCCACCAGAAATGCTACTAGCTAATATGTCCTTAATCCCCAAACCAAGCAAAGACCATTCACTACCCCAAGTCCCATCTCAGTTCTAAACAATGACATTAACATCCTTCAAACAGACTAGCATCCTCTATTACATTTCTTATAGCCCCAGATCAGACAGGTTTTATACCAGGGAAACAAATTACAGATAACATTAGGCTTGTCACAAATATAATTCAAGACTCATTAAAACATTAAAAATAAACCCACGTGCCTACTTAGCCTAGATATTAATATGGTAATTGAGAGCGTAAATTGGTCATATCTTAGTATTCTCCTCCCCAAATTTAGAATCCCCCAAGATTCATACATGGCTTCACAGCCCTTTATCACAACCCACAAACCAGAATAAGACTACCAGGTTGTAACTCCAATTTCTTCCCTTTAAGACGTGGCACCAGACAGGGTTGTCCACTCTCACCCCTTCTATTTGCTCTTGCTATCGAGCCTCTAGCTTGTGCTATTAGGAACAACCCAAACATTAAAGGCTACACAATAGGCCCCCATGAATTCAAACTTTCACTGTGCGCAGACAACGTTCTCCTTTTTCTATCTGATCCTCTGCCTTCTCTACCTTTTCTTACTAAGGAACTGGATATTTTCTACAACTTCTCTGGCCTAGGAGTTAATCTCTCCAAATGCTCAGCTATGGGCATAAACCTCTCTCAAGATATCACTACAGACATAAAGAAAAAATTTAACTTTAAATGGTGCCCCACCTCATTTAAATATTTGGGCATTAATATCACCCCATCACTCAAAACCCTCATACATCATAACTTTACCTCTCTCTTTACCAAGATAACTTCAAATCTCAAATCTTGGTCCACATTTCGCATCTCCTTCCTTGGAAGAGTTTGCGCCATTAAGATGTCCATATATTACCAAAACTACTGTTTTTATTTAGAGCATTACCAATACTGGTCCCGAAAAACAAAATTGACACAATCCAACGCATTATCAACACATTTGTCTGGTCAGATAAAAAACCAAGATGCAGTAATGCATTGTTATATAGGCATCAATCCAAAGGTGGTTTCGGCCTCCCTAATATCTGGCTTTATTATTTAGCTGCAAGATTTTCCCAAACAGCCCAATGGTTCGCTGGAAAAAACAATATTCCATGGATATCCTTTGAAAAACGTTCAATAAAACCATACTCTATTAAGGGAATCCTATGGACTTCAACAATCCCCATGAAAAAAATCCTCAATCTTAACACTATAGTGGTGCGGTCTCTACAATTATGGAGGAAACATAGTCCCTTATAGGTGTTACAATCTAACATCCCATCATTAGCTACATTTTTAGGCAACCCGCGCTTCCACCAAGCATTTGAAAACTCAGATAACTTCTCTATTTGGATCAATCATGGCCTAACTACATTTAAGTCCCTATCCCAAAATAATATCTTTCAATACTTTGAAGCCCTTAAGTCTAAATATAATCTTCCCAACACAGAACTTCATAACTACTCTCTAATTAGGAATTTTTTCTCACAACACTATGCCCTCACTCTCCACCCTTTAACTACACAGTTTGAACATATATGTATCTCCTCTCCCAGAGACAAAGGTCAAATCTCATTGTTATATAAAGGTTCCTCTAGCTCCTCTCTAGCCCAGAAAACAAAACTCATGCTTCAATGGGAATCTGAGCTAAACTGCTCTTTCTCACTTAAAGACTGGTCTAGGATGATTGATAATCTCAATAAATCTTTCCTTTCCCCTCCATTAGAGAATCCCCTCTAAAATTACTAACTAGATGGTATATGACACCCACGTAAATCCATCTATACTACCCCTCTTCCCCTCCGAACTGTTTCAGGGGATGCAATCACCTGGGTACCTTCCGCCATCTATTCTGGGATTGCGATTTGCTTAAGCCTATATGGCGTCAAGTCTCCAATTTAATTGCTAAGCTTACAGACAATCCCGTCATTCTCACCCCTCATATATGCCTCCTTTTCTCGAACATCCCAGACTTATCCAAACCCTGTAATAGGATAATGCATACTCTTATAAATTCTATCCACTGGATGATTGCATGTAATTGGCGTACTCCCACACTTCCATGGAATCAGGTCATGTCCAGAATGTCCTCTGTTAGACTTATGGAAAGAATACACCACACCCTTAATGATACCATGATTACCTTTGAGCAGAAATGGAAATTATGGGACAAAATGCTTGAATAACTGGTATATTTTATAATAATAGAGTACATTTTATTATCACATTGATCCACTAAATATCTGCCTTATTTCTTGTCTAGTCTTATCTTTGTTTTACGTACCAATGCATCTTCTTATGTTATTTCATGTTTTTTTTTTTTTTATATACATCTCCACTGTAATGATGACTTATGTTTATATGGTTTGCTTGTATTTACAGTACCTTCCAATAAAATATTTTGTAAACAAAAAAAAAATATATACAGTCTAGTATATACAGTATATACACACAACATATTGAGTGTACACTATATATCAGTGCGTTCAGGGGTGTATGGTATATAGTACACTACTTTATGTGGTGTCTTAAAATATATGCAGTCTAATATATATATATATATATATATATATATATACAGGGAGTGCAGAATTATTAGGCAAGTTGTATTTTTGAGGAATAATTTTATTATTGAACAACAACCATGTTCTCAATGAGGAGGATTTTATCGATGTTGATTTTTGTTTGATTTTTGATGAAGGTTTTTATAAGTCGAAACTATAATTACTCAAAAACCTTAGTAACTCTTGTACCAACAACAAGTTATTATTTTAATAAGGAGTTTTTATGTTGAACGGATTATTAAGACGTGAGGGACATATATATATATATATATATATATATATATAATCTGACGTATATAAAATTCTGTGGTGTATTTCATCACATGATATATGGTATGTGGGGACTTGCGTGACTATATATCACATGTGAGTTATACAACACACATATATGACATATATG
>BLSH010528067.1:191495-220466 GCA_018402905.1 Glandirana rugosa
CCATCCCGTTCACGGGATGTTTTTCTACCCCTGTCCCTTTATTGAAATTTATAAATTTTTTTTTTTTTTTGTATTTTTTTCGTTTTTACCTCCACTTACACCTAGTAGAAGTTTGACACAGACTTTTCATAATTAATTGCCATCTTCGGTATATTGACAAGATTTTAGTAGAAGTTTGATCCCGTTTATTTACCCCTATCCCTTTTATTTAATTTTAGTTTATTTTTTTTACCCTTCCCCCCACCACATCCACCCCCCTTCCCATTTTTTTTATTTGATTTTAATTTATTTTCCCTATCCCCATTTATTTGCCCTAGTTTGAAGATGATTTTAGAACAGTTATATGGCTTCTACCGTTAATTAATACTTTTCAGACACAGTTTGAAGATGATCCACATTCACCTCCATTTTTGCTTTTTTTATGTTTTTTTTTTTTTTTAAATATTTAAAGTTATTTCCCTGTCCCCATCTTTTTGTAGGGCACTTGCCCTACCCTTACCCCCATTTTACTTCCTTTTGCAGCCCTCTAGGGCTTTCCAGGACTTTGTTACAGCCATTTTTGTGCCTAAAAGTTCGGGTCCCCATTGATTTCAATGGGGTTCGGGGTCCGTGCGATCGTTCGGGTTCCGTCCGGACCCGGACCCGGACTTTGTCCCGAAGTTCGGCCCGACCAGCAGAACCCAAACTTCCAGAGGTTCGCTCAACTCTAATTAGGGACTCTCAAGATGTATTATATGTGATAAACATATTATTTGAAGGCTAGGTAGGGGTGGTTCATAGGCTCCAGAGATCTGGGGAAGTCTATGCTAAGGTGGGTGTCTTAGTTGGTTTTAGGGATGCATTGTGAGTGCAGTATGAGGGGGAGTGTTAGGTGTTTTTTTGGCTGTGCGGTAAAGGATAGGTGAAAGGGGGGGAATGTTTTTACGTTCTCTCCCACCACGACCCAAAGTGACCATTTCCCGTTGTGTGTTGTTTATACTTGTCTGTTGTAACAAAGTGTAACCAACAAGACCACATCTTCCGAAATTTGGAATAAGAGTCATTTGCTTGGTGAATGAGTTCTTCCATGTCCACCGATTTTTGTATGCACCTGAGCCAGTCTGCTATTGATGGTGGTTCTGTGGATTTCCATCTGGCCGGGATGCACATCCTTGCTGCGTTTACAACATGCATTGCCAGTGAGCGCATGTATGTTTTTTTGGGATCGCCGAGTGGTGTAGCAAGAATTGCACTGGGGAGAATTTGAGGGGGAGAGTGTTGATTTGGGTAGTAAGGCGGTGGACTTCTGTCCAGAATGGTTGGATCTTAGGGCATGTCCACCAGACGTGCAAGAGTGAGCCCAGATCCTTGTTACAGCGCCAGCATTGAAGGTAGATTGATGGGAAAATTCATTCTCCTGTGCGTATACGTTGACTGTTCCTTTGTGAATGAATGTGTATTATTTTCCCACTCTACATTTGATATATCAATAGAAAGCTCTTGTTCCCACTTGCGACTGGCTAAGTTCGCTTTAGGGGTGTGTTCGGGAAAAAGTAAAGTGTATGTGTTAGAGATTAGGTGTCTTTAAGGTTCTGTTTTCAAGCATAGTTACTCAAACGAGGTATGTTGTCGTGGCCAGTCAGGTCGGGGATTGGGTCTTTCCAGAAAGTGACGGATTTGAAGATAAGACCAATTTGGAAATGGCTGGTTTGTCATTTGGGAGGATAGAGTCGATAGTGGGAGGAAGTGACCATTTTCGTAGAAATGTTCTGCTCGAATGTGTGTGTGTGGCCACTTGTCTATAAGGAATTTTGCCGAGTTTACTGCCGGAAAATCTGGGTTGAGCCGGATTGGTGTCAAAGGTCCCAGGGTTGAGGAGATTTTGTGTTTGCGTCAAAATTCCTGAAAGGAGAGTAAGGTTGGATTTATCAATAGGTGGAATTTGCAGGTCTGCAGGGTATATCGAGGAGAGATCTAGGGAAATTGGTGTAGTGGGGACAGAGACATGGTGTGTTCCAGTTGAACCCAGGCTTTGGTTGGGGAGTGGACATTCCAGTCGATTATGCTGGTTTGGTGGCAAGCTGTGTGATATTTTTGGATATCTGGGAGTCCTATACCTCCTTTAAGTTTGGGGATTGTCAGCTTAAAGTAACTTATTCTAGGGTGAGATGTGGCCCAAATAAAGTCGGTGCAGGTCCGTTTGTACGCAGAGAGGAAAGAGCTTGGGAGTTTTATTGGTATGGTCTGTAATAAGTAAAGCATTCTAGGGATCACATTCACTTTGATAATTGCCGCCCTGCCAAACCAGGAGAAAAGGCCGGAGGACCATTTCTTTAAATCAAGCTGTATGGTTCATAATAATAGTAGAACGTTTATGGAGTAGATGTCAGAGAGGGAAGAGGGTAGCTGGATGCCCAGATAAGTGATCGAGGTATCGTTCCATTTAAACGGGAAGTTAGCCTGACATAATTGGGTTGTTTCTTGAGATAGCGTAACGTTCAAGGCGTTGGATTTTGCAAAGTTAATTTGTAGATTGGATAGTGTCTTAAAATTGTCAAAGTCCTTGAGAAGATTGGTGATTGTTGTAAGTGGTTCGGTAAGAAAAAGGAAGACATCATCCGCAAAGGCGGCTAACTTATGGGTCTTCTGTGCTATTGTGATATTTTCATGTCCGGGTTTGCTCTCAGGTTTCTAAGTAGTTGTTCAAGGGTAAGGACAAAGATGAGGGGGGGATAGAGGGCAGCCCTGGCACATCCCATTGGAGATGGGGAAGGCATTCGACAGGTGGCCGTTTATGAGAATTCTCGCTGTAGAGGTAAAGTGTGAGTATATAATTCAGCATTCGGTGGTGGAGCCCTATAGCTTTCAAGGTTTCCTCCATGTAGTCCCAGGCCACTCTGTCGAATGCCTTCTCAGCGTCCAGGGATAGAAAGAACCCCTGGCTGCAGTTGCACGTTAGCCAGTGGTGGATATTTATTACCCTGATTGTGTTGTCCCTTGCTTCTCTGCCTGGTAAAAAACCTGCCTGATCTTTAGAGGGGAGCTGAGGTAGCAAGGGGAGTAGGCGGTTGGCTAATATTTTGGCGAACCACTTTAGGTCAACATTTAATAGTGAAATAGGTCGATATTTAGTGACTAGTGTGGGGTCTTTCCCGGTTTTGGGATTACCGTGACATGTGCTGTTAGAAGGTCTCTAGGGGGCTTCATCGCTGAGGAAAAGAAGTTAAAGGTGGAGAGAAAGAAGGGAAGAAGGAGATCTGTGTACGTTTTATAGTAACCTACAGTTAGGCCTTCAGGGGCCGGGCTTTTGCCCGGTTTCAATTGCTTGAGTGCTAATCTGGCTTCTTCTTCTGATAGTGGGTTTTCCAGGTCTTTAGCCACAGAGTTTGAGATGGGGGTAGGACTACATTGTTTTAGGAAATCTTGGAGAACTTGTCTTGATTTATCTTTTTTTAGACATATCTTTTGGGGTTAGGTTATAAAGTCTGGAGTAGTAGTTTGACTATAGAAACATAGAAACATAGAAAAGTGACGGCAGAAAAAGACTGAGTAGTCCATCGAGTCTGCCCCTTTTTATTTATTTATTATTTTTTTTTTTTTTTATTTTTTTTTTTATATATATTTTTTTTTTACATTAACCTTGTTGTTTGACTATAGAAACATAGAAAAGTGACGGCAGAAAAAAAGTAGTCTACAAAGTGTTTGGCGATGTCGGGGCAAGGGTTAATTTTTTGACCTGTTGGGTCTGTCAGGAAGTGTATGGTGGAGGCCGCTTTTTTGGACTGAAGGGCCCTCGCGAGGAGTTTCACAGATTTGTTGCCATACTCATAGAATAGTTTCTGAGTAAACATGTAGTTACACTTTGTTCTTTTTCCCTAATTCTTCCAGAAGTTCTGACCTAGCCTGTAGGAGGGTTTGATATGTATCTAGTGCCCGTGTTTGTTTGTGTGCACATTCTAGCTGTTGAATTTGGGTGGTCAATTCAGAGAGGTGTTTCTGTCATTCTCAATTGCGTCTGGTGGCGGCAGCTAGAAATATGCCCCTGATTACGCATTTATGTGCTTCCCAGGTGGTCGCAGAGGAGGTATCAGAGGATTTGTTTTCTGTAAAGTATTGCTTGATTCTGAGTTTAACCTCATCCGCGACCACGGGGTCCATCAAGAGAGAGGGGTCCAACCTCCAGGTCGGAATTGGAGTATGTGCTTTTGAAAGGGATATGGATATGGATATCGGGTGATGGTCCGAAAAGAACATGGTATCAGTGGATGCTTGGTAAAGTATGGGTAGGTCTTTTTGAGACATAAATAGGTAATCGATTCTTGAGTACCTTTGGTGTGGATTTGAAAAAAAGGTAAAGTCCCTACCGTTTGGGTATAGTGTGCGCCAGGAGTCATAAAGCATTAGGTCTCGCAATTGTGTTTTAATTGCCCGTAAAGCTTTATAAGGGAGAGTGGATAAGCCATTGGAAGTGTCTTATAGAAGGTTCAATGATACACTGAAGACCCCTCCCAGAATCAGTATGCCTTCTTGAAATGTGGTCAAAGCCTGGGTTATTGACCAGAAAAAGGTAACCTGGTGTGTGTTTGAGGCATATAGATTTGCCAGGGTTATTTGCTTGTCATGGTATGTCCCCTTCAGGAAGAGGTACCTGCCTTCCTCATTGGCAAGTGAGTCGGATAGTTGAAAAGGGCAGTGTATTGCTAAAATAATGGAGACCCCTTTTGTTTTGGACATATGGGTGGTCGCATGATGTACAGTCGGGAAATGCTTGTTCGTTAGTTTAGGTATGGCATTCGTGCGAAAGTGCATTTCTTGCAGAAATATAATATCTGCCTTGTTTTTTCACATCGCAAAAAGGAGATAGGAACGCCTCTCAGGTATGTTCAGTCCACAAGTGTTTAGTGAGATAATCTTAACGATGGGTGTGTTGTTGGTGGTGGGGAGAAAGGACATGATGCCATTGGTGACCGGGTGTAGCTTTTAAAAGTAAACTACTCGGCTACCAGGTGTCTTAGTTGGATGGATTATTGGATCGGTAGCAGGAGAGAAGGTAGCAACTAGGATAGGTTGGGGATCTGGGTAGCAGGGGGGAAAAGAGGTGACCCTAGAGGGGGGGGGGGCTATGTGGTAGTGGATCGGTGACAGGTGAGAGTCTACTCTCCTGTCCAGATAGATAGTACCGTTAAGATGGTGTTGCCGAATGTGTTCAGTGGTATTAAAAAGTGACAGCAAGCTAAGGTGTAAGCTTTTGGGATTTACCACTGTGTGGGAGGTGGTTTCTCAAGGAGGGATGTAAGAGTAATTTGACTTATATTACTTTGTCTAATATTTTGCCACTTGAGGCTCAGTAGGAAGAGGCTGAGGAGGCAGTGTTAAAGGAAGGGAAGGAGTGATCTGTTTTGGGGGTGGTGGAGTTGGTATGCTGATAAGTGTGAGATTTTCGCATTTTAGCTTAAATATACTCCAGGGGATCTATGATTGGGGGATAGGAGAGAGATAGTAAATCAATCAGTGGTTTGTTGTTGGTCTCGATAGCTGGTGGGTATTGGGTAGGGTGCTATGTATCTCTTAGGAGGTGAACCTAGCTGGTCGTGTCTGGTTGCATCACAGGTAGATTGTTGCGATTGCGAGATAGGTAAGTACCTTTAACTCTTAACTGTAATAACGTGTAAACAGATGAACTCATCAAAAACTTTATGAAGTGAGAGACTCAGATGGAGCATGTGGAGAGAGCTAACCATGTTTGCAGATTATGGTTGAATGGGCTTAGACTAATGTGCTGGGGATTGGTGTAAGGATATACTCTAGTCGCTCTTATATAGTGGCGTTTTCTATAATGCCTCCGGAGAAGACTGTAAGGGGTGAGGATCTCCTAGTATGCCTTGGTGGAGGTAGTGTGTCTTGGATTAATGGATGCCTATCCGTTAAAGCTGCAGTGACAGTGCTGTGTAAGTTGCAAGTGTCCCATGTTTTACTGGTGTAGCTTCAACTTTGATCTAAGTATAATTGCTCTCATGCTAACTGTGCTTGGGATCCCATTGGACCTGCGGGCTTCAGAGCTTCTCAGGGTATAGTTTATTTACACCTCTTAGGACCTGGTATGCATGAGAGGGCCGTAATGTTTTTGTCTGAGGCCCCCTATCAATGACCTACTGCATTTTTTATATATATATATATATATATATATATATATATATATATATATATATATATATATTAATTAATTAATTAAACACATGCTACATTCTGGGGGTGTAGTAAAGACAGTTCTTTTTAGGCAGACTGGTCACATCTGAGCAGTGATCTCTTTGTAGGAGCAGGCAATCCTGCTTTACCAAGCCATAATTTGTGATAATCTGTGGGGTGCACCACTAGGTGGCACCAGAAGGTTAGGTAGGACAGAAACATTAGCTATTGAGATCGCAAGAGCTCAGGCATGAGGCAGTCCTTGGTGTTTACAATGGTCAGATTGTAGATCATATGGACTGAGGGGGGATATTTTTCTGACCATACAAGAATATTGTGGTAAGGATAACACAATTAGCTTAGGATTACAGAATCATTTTGATTTACTTACAGCAGGCTGACTGTATTGCCGGGTTTTGCAGAGGGTGGTTTAGGAAGTCTGCAAGTCAATCTAGCTGCTTCCATTCCATGAGTTTTTGGTCTTGAAACAGTTGGTGTTAGTAGGAATATCTCTGCTGGCGTGCCAAGAGTGGTGCACTTTCCTACATATAAGTCTGTTTAGATCTCTGCATTAAACAGTTTGTCTGTGTCAGTGTCTGTGGGGTGAGGGTCATATCGGCAAGAGACGTCGGAGTGCTGCTAGCTCGTGGCTGGCGGTATGTTGGACCCAGAGACCTGGTGGAATCACGAGGTGAAGAAGATTTGTTTGCATAGTCTGATATGGAGTAAGTTTTAGTACTTGGGTACCCAAACAGGTTGGGATGTTATTCCAGAATACTGTAGGTCACTGTTGAGGGGATGCGTGGCAGGATGCTCTGTATAAAGGGGGACATGAAGTATGTTAGAGGTGAGGAGTCATTCAGTTTTAGCTCTGTATAATCCTGTGGGTCTGAATCAGATGATTGAAGGCAAGGAGGCGTTGTGCCTATTATAGTGGCATGTATCTCATCCACAAGACTCATCTGGGTTGACTTTAAACAGTTACTAACAAGAGGGCAGGGAAGGAAAAATGGAGGAAAGACTTAATAAAAAACTTGATAAACTTGATAAACTTAACCTGTGAGCATTCATCAGACCTGCTGGTGCATGGCAGGTGCAGGGTTACTTGTCTCGGCGTGCTCTGTGAGATTGTGGAGCTTTGGTAGAGCTCAGATACTGTTGTTGTGTTGTCAGCGTTGGATAAGATCTTGTGTCAGATGGTGAGCGGCGTCTCCTTTACCGTAGATCTTGGGCTTCCATTGGTTCTTCTCCAGCCGGAGCTTGCTTCAGTGTGGGGCCGCAGAATTCCGCTTACCAGTTCGGGGCATCCACTCTTGGTGGGACACAGATAGACTGAAGGGGAATTTCCACAGATAGTGGATTCCTTTTGGTTCTCGGACTTTCCAGCAAATGGCGGAGGTTTCTGCTGTGTTGGAGGGTGATGGCAGAGAAATCCTGATAAATATGTATTTTACACCCTCCATACGATAGTTGTGTTTGGATACAAGCCTTCCTTAATATTTCTTCCTTAAGTTTACAATCTGTAAGGCAGCATACTGTGGCGTGGGGCGGGTCAGTCTCTCTGCCTCTTGGTCTCAGGGCTCTATGGATGTGATCCATATCTATTGGAGAGGTCTGATGTCTGTCAAGCAGGTGGTTAAATAGGCCTGTTACTGTGGGTAGGATTTTCTCTGGTTCAACCGATTCGGGGAGGCCTCTTACCCTTAAGTTATGTCTCCTGTCCACGGTTGTCCAGGTCCTCCATATGTCTGCGGAGCTCCCTTAGCTGCATAGTATGGGTGTCCACAGTGTGATGGATTCTCCGGATAGAGGAACTCTGGTAGGCGGTGGTTCGTTCCACATCGTGCACTCTGCCTGCCAGTGCCTGGATGTCATGGCAGAGATCTGATATTGCCACCGACAATGCGCCCTTAATGTCTTCTGCTATGGAGCACATATTGTGCAGGCTCAGCTGCTGCATCTGCTGTTGGAATGCTGAGTCTGGAACATCTCTGGTATGTTCTGGCACAGTTGTGTGCTATTTTCCCTGGGGGGACCGGGACCTAGTAGGGGAGTTCCCACGGGAGGATGTCCCCATGTTGAGAGGCTAGGATAGTCATAGCCATGCTTTACCTCCAAGTTCACTGCGATGTGGCTGGTATTAGACGGAGCTCAGGGTCTAAGCGGCCATCTTCTTCCAAGGCAAAACCACGCCCCCTCAATTTGGGTTATTTCTACCAAAGATATGTAGCAGTATACATTTTGGTCAAAACTTATGAAGAAAAATTACTAATTTGCAAAATGTTATTACAGAAACAAAGAAAAATGCGTTTTTTACAAAGTTTTCGGTCATTTTTCATTTATAGCGCAAAAAATAACAAAACCAAGTGGGTTAAATACCACCAAAAGAAAGCTCTATTTGTGTGAACAAAAGGACAAAAAAATTAATCATATGGGTACAGTGTTGCATGAGTAATTGTCAGTTAAAATGTGAACGCAATGAAAGCTGAAAATTGATCTGGTTGTTAAGGGGGTTGTGTGCCCAGTGGTCAAGTGGTGAATGATGTCAGACTGCAACTCAAGCACCTTTGTTTACACCTTTGTTTACATTCAATTACCAATCCGGGAAATGTCATTGAGGGAATGGATCAACAGCATGGGTTATTGTGTTTGTTTTGGCAGTTCAGTGGAGTGCTGTTCTTCATCACTGAGATCTACATCTCTGTGCTATGTGATAACCACCTCAATACTGGACATTTTCACCCCCTTCCTGCCCAGGTCAATTTTTAGCTTTCAGTGCTGTCACACTTTGAATGAGAACTACTCAGTCATGCAACACTGTACCCAAATGAAATTTTTATCATTTTGTTCACACAGAGTTTTTTGGTGGTATTTAACCACTTCTGGACTGCCCACTGTGGATATACATCACTACTTTAACATTTAAATACCATTTTTATGGCAGCAGATAGCTGCCATAACCCCGGTATTTCTATCCACAGCCGGCAATCCGCTTTCACATAAAAGTGGTCTCAGCGGCGGATTTACCACAAGATCACTATTACAGGCGGCGGGAGAGGAGGACCCCTTGCTCCCACTGCATCCTGGGCATCTCCGTTCCGGTGGCCTGATGGGCAGGAAGTTGAGTGAGGGCAAGATGGCCTCACTTCCAAACGTCACTTACACCCTACAGCCTTAAAGGGACACTTTTTTTTAAGACTTTTTTTTTGCTTTTAAGTGTAAATGTGAGATCTGAGGTCTTTTTGACCCCAGATCTCACATTAAAGAGGCCATGTCATGATTTTTTCTATTACAAGGGATGTTTACATTCCTTGTAAAAGGAATAAAAGTGATCCAAATGTTTTTCATTAACCACTTCCATAGCGCGCACAGTATATTTACTGCGGCAGTGTGGACGTGTACCGTAAATAAACGGCGATTTACGGAGTGGCCATTAGGGGGCACGACTGTGCCGCCGGAGGCGTGCGCTCCTGCCCGCCGCACTCCTGAGGAGTGTGTCCGTGGCTCAGACGGACCCGATGTCCGCCGGCGAGCTGTGATGAGCTGCCAGAGCCAAAGAAAGGGGAACCG
This sequence comes from Glandirana rugosa, assembly GCA_018402905.1. NCBI lineage: Eukaryota > Metazoa > Chordata > Amphibia > Anura > Ranidae > Glandirana > Glandirana rugosa. The sequence continues at coordinate 201,231 of BLSH010528067.1, forward strand.
CCGATGTAAACATGGCGGTTCCCCATTCTGACAGTGGGGATATAAGAGATCGACTGATCCCTGTCACTGGGATCAGTTAGATCTCTTATGCCCATAGCAGCCCAGCTCCCATACAGTTAGAACACGCCTAGGGAACACAGTTAACCCCTAGATCTCCCCCTGCATGTTAACCCCTTCACTGCCAATGACATTTACACAGTAATCAGTGCATTTTTATAGCACTGATCTCTGTATAAATGCCCAATGGTCCCAAAAAAGTGTCAAAATGATCCGACATGTCCGCCCCAATATTGCAGTACTGCTAAAAATCGCAGATCGCCGCCATTACTAGTAAAACATAAAAAAAAAAAAAAAAACCCAGAAAGGAATTCTCATCATCCGTAAATGCGGCAACTTTTGCGCAAATCAATCAATACATGCCAATTGCAATTTTTTTTACCAAAAATATGAGGAAGAATATAAATCGGCCAAAACCGAAGAAAAAAATGTTTTTTTATATTTTTTTTAATTGTATTCTAGCAAAAAGTAAGAAATCTTGTTTTTTTGCAAAATTGTCGCTCTTTTTTTGTTTATAGCGGTGATCAGAAATGACGTAGAGGCGATCAAATACCACCAAAAGAAAGCTCTATTTGCGGGAAAAAGAACGCAAATTTAGTTTGGGTACAAGGTCGCAGGACCGCGCAATTGTCAGTTAAAGCGACGCAGTGCAAAAAGTGCTCTGGTCCTAACGTGGGAAATCCTTCCGGGGCTGAAGTGGTTAAAGAAACTGTGTAAAAAAAAAACGTAAAATAAATGAGAAAAAAAAAAGTAAAGCGTCCCGTCGCTCTGGGTTTGCACACAGAAGTGGACGCATATGTAGGTTGCGCCCACATATGTAAACATCGTTCAAACCACACATGTGAGGTATCGCCTCCTCTGTAACTCAAAACTAGTAACCTGTAGAAATTTTTAAATGTCCCCTATGGAGATTTTTAAGTGGCAAAGTTTGTGGCCATTCCACGAGAGGGCACAATTTTGAAGCATGTTGGATATCACTTTACTCAGGGTAACATCATCACATTATCAGCTGTCACAGAAGTTGCAGATTCCTCCACTCCCCAGACCCCCCCCCCCCCCCGTCACACTGAGGTCTCATGTGTCTCGGTTCACACTGTGAAGGCTGTGATTGGACACTCACAAAGCTCCCATCCTGCTGTTTATATACAGTGTATGGGGTGGAAGAGGTTAAAGTTTGATCTAGATCATAGGACATTATTTGTGGACTTTTAAACACTTCAGACCCGGAAGGAATTACCCCCTAAATAACCGGACCGTTTTTTATGATAAGCTACAGCGTTACTTTAACTGACAATTGCGTGGCCGTGTATGGTTTCTTTTGGTGGTATTTTATCACCTCTGCAGTTTTTATTTGCTATAAACAAAAAAAGACTGTCAATTTTGAAAAAAAAAAAATATTTTTTACTTTTTGCTAGAATACATATCCAAAAAAATGTAAAAAACGAATTTCTTCATCAATTTAGGCCAATATGTATATTTTTGGTTAAAAAAATCCCAATAAGCGTATATTAATTGGTTTGCGCAAAAGTTAGAGCAAATGTTAAAGCGTCTACAAACTATGGGATAGATTTATGGACTTTTAATTTTATTTATGGTTTTTACTAGTAATGACGGCGATCAGCGAGGTCCGCCAGGCACGCGCATTGGCTCCTCCTCTGAAGTGGGAGCACCAGTATGCCCATAGTATCTATTGCGGGAAACAATGTACAGGTACATTTTTTTTAAAATTAGTTATAATTACAAAAATAATTACAATGTGGACTTGTTAGAAAAAGTAGCATGTGAGTTTACAGCAACCAATGTACAATCATGTTTTCTTAATAAAAGTATTAGGAGTGTGGGTTTGTTGCAAGTCTATAATTTGTGAGTAGTGATGGGACATGTGTACAGTATGTAAGTGTTTTATTGTGTCCGGACTGGAGTACTTGTGTTCTGTCAATAGTGAAAATTTTCAAGAGCTGCACCATTTTGTTTTTCCCTCACGCGTTTTCCCCAGTCTGTTACACAGACAAATGTAGGTGTCTTCCAGACAGTGTTCTGTAATAAACACGGTGATGCAGGTGTAAAGCATATATCAACTGTATAAAGTATAATGCCTGATTATTCTCCTTGATATCCCCCCCCCCCCCAAAAAAAAAAAAAAGCTATTTGAGATTTCAGACAGCATTTCTTTATGGCTTGTGTGTAGCTTCTTTGTCTTGGGACTTTCTTGTTCCAACTTTCTTTTCCCTCTTTCTGGCTTCTGTTTTCCCCTCTACCAAATTATACTCTCAGACTGTACACATTTCTATAGAAAAGTCATTGCCTGTTGTCTTAAAAAAATACTTTCTATGCAATAAACATGATTATTCCTATTGAAAACGCTCTCAGTTTGCTCTCTTTGGCCTCATACACACTGGGCTTAGAAACCACCACTTTTAAAAGTGTTTGATCGCTTTTTTCAGACTGAAAAAGCCCCTCTGTTAGAATATGGGGTTGTTTTACTAAAGCTGGAGAGTGCAAAAACTGGTGCAGCTTTGCATGCTAGCCAATCAGCTTCTAACCTCAGCTTGTTCAATCAAGCTTTGACAATAAAACCTTGAAGCTGTGTGGAGCTGCACCAAACTTTGCACTTTCAAGCTTTAGTAAATCAACCCCTATGTGTCTATGCCCACATAGGCATTTACAGACGTATAAGAGGAGCATTTATAGGTTAAAAAAAAATAAAAAACATTACCATTGCAGGAGAGGAGCATGTTGCATAAACGCGCCTAAACACACATAAATGCTAGGCACAAATAGAATTCTAGGGTGCATCATTAGAGGGGTCACCAGCAGGAGGAAGGAGGTCCTGATTCCTCTATATGGATATTTAGTTAAACCTCATTTAGAATACTGGTAGTGATTTACTAGAGCTGGAGAGTGCAAAATCTTCCTGGTTATTTTATTAAAGCCTAAGGCCCCTTTCACACGGACGTTCCGTTCATGTCTCCGTCAGTTTTTTTCAGGCGGACCTGAACGGAGCCTCTATGCAGCCCTATGGAGCGACGGATGTCAGCAGAGACATGTCTGCTGACACCCGTCGCTCTCCGATCTGCTCCAGACCCATAAAGTCTGATGGAGGAAAACCCCATTTTCCATCCATCTGTGGATCGGATGACAATGGACAGACGGATCCATTGTCATCTGTTTTGCCATAGGGGAGAGCGGGGGCTCTGACCAATCCGTCTCTGTACAGAGTGCAGAGACCGATCTGTCATCCGTTGGCTCAGCGGAGCAATCCCCACTGAGAAAACAGAGTCCATTTATGGACACAGCCACATGAAGCCGGCCTAAGTGAACAAGCTGACGTAAGAAGCTGATTGGCTACCATGCACAACTGCACCAGATTTTTCACTCTCCAATTTTAGTAAATTAACCCCACTGTTTCCAGTTCTGGAGACCTCACTTACACAAAATATTGATAAGATAGAATGGGTCCAGAGAAAGGCAACAAAACTGGTGAAATGTCTGTGGGATAAACATATCAGGAGAGACTTCAGGAACGTAATATATACAATCTGGAGGAAAGAAGGGAATGGGGAGACATGATTGAAACATTTAATTACATCAAGGGGTGAATAAGGTTCAGGAGGGCAGTATTTCAATCAGTTGGGCCAATCAGTTTCAATCAGTTGGGCCAATCGGTGCCCAACAGCGCCTCCTCATCAGCATCACCTACAAGTGCCGCCTACCAGGGCCCTTCAGTGCTACCTAACAGCGCCCTTCAGTGCTGCCTATCAGTGCCACCTTTAAGTGCAGCCTCATCAGTGTCTTCTCATCAGTGGCCACCAGTACTGCTTTATTAATGCCCATCGGTGCAGCCTATCAGTGCCCATCAGTGCCACCTATCAGTATTGCCTAGGTGGCCAAAGAGTGCCACCTATCACTGTTGCCTATGAGCGCCGCCTATCAGTGCTCTTCAGTGCCACCTATTAGTGTCCATCAGTGCCACCTATCAGTGTCACCTATTAGTGCCGCCTTTAGTGCCCTTCAGTGTCCATCAGTGCAGCCTATCAGTGTCACCTATCAGTGCAACCTCATCAGTGCCCATTGGTGCTGCCTCATCAGTGGTGGCTCATTAATGCCCATCAGGCAGCCTATCAGTGCCCATCAATGCAGCCTCATCAGCGCACATCAGTGAAGGATAAAAATGTTTTGCAAAACTATGAAAAGGGTTTAAAAATAAAAACCCAATGGTGATGAAATGTCACCAAAATAAAGCTCTATTTGTATGAAAAACATTATAAAAATAGTATATGAGCACAGTGTAGCATGACCCCACAATTGTCATTCAAAGTGCAACAGTGCTGAAAGCTGAAAATTGGCCTGGGCAGGAAGGGGGGTAAAAAATGCCTAGTAGGCAAGTGGTTAAATTGCAGGTAAATGACAGCTTTTGACTGCTTTGTTCTGTTTGTAAACAAATGGCATTGGGGGTTACCTTCATCTATACAAAAATTGGTGTGGGGTTCCCCATAAAAAATGCATACCAGATCTTGATTTCTTGGTGAGGGTCTTACATGGATGCTGAGGGAAAACCTGCTCAAAAATAGTGTGGGATACACCAAAAATTCCATACCAGACATTTGGGTCTGGTCTGCATTTTAAGAGGGACCTCACACAAAAAAACAAAATCAGAAACAGGCCCTTATTTGAGAATGCAGCCTGGCTGGTGAGGAATGGGGGGTGAGCATGCAGTCTCCTCACCTAAACCATACCAGTCCATATGCCCTCAACATGGGGGGTGATACCTTGTACCATGTTGAAGAGGACAAAAACCTCATTCCCACAATCCTGACCTGGTGGTTGCGAAGATCTGTGCGTTGGGGACCTTATTGAAAAGGATTAGGGTGGAAGGCGCATGTGTGGAGCTCTCCATGTCGTACGCACCACTGTAGAGCTCCATAACTAGGGGGACACTCGGCCGCATCATCAGGAGCCTGCCTCTCTCCGAACACCTCCACGGCTCTCTAACAGCCCCAGGAACCCGCTAGGCCACCAACGATGGTGCTCGGAGGCTCCGGGCAGAAGCCCAAGGTGAAAACAATTTAGGAGGTCCTGGCGCGGGCCTCTGTCAGGTGACGCCCGACCCTCCACGCCGAGCAGGCACACACCGCTCGCCCAGGATGAAGCCACTACCGCATCCAGATGAGGGTGAGCCTGACTGTGACCCCCTAGCTTCTCCTCTGAGATCTCTGCAGGCCCAGCCACTTCACCCTGACATACTGAAAGGATGCTGCAGTGGGCCTCAAGCAGACCTCAGACCAAATTACTGATTATCTCACTAAAGAAATCAGAGAACTAGGCCACCGCACTGCGGAACTCGAATAGAAAGTGGACAAAATGGAAGTTACCATAAACAACCAGTCTGATGATCTAGAGGCCCTTATGCCCCGTACACACGGTTCGACGGTCGTATACAACACGTCGTACTCACGACCGTTGTATGCGAAATCGATCGTTCGTATGCGCAATTTGAACAGTCGAACATACGACGGTCGTACAAGGGAGTTGTATGAGCAGACTAGAAAATTTGGTCGTACCAACAAGCTCTCATACGACTGTTGTATCGTGTGTACAGAGCAGTTGGTACAACAAAGTTGTATTGTGCAAAACAAGCATGCCCAAAGTCAGGAATGGCTGGATGCTAATTACAATCACCTGAACGTTCTTTCCCCATCCGTACGATCGTGTAGTGCAGTCAGTATGCTGCATACAACAGCGAACATACGATTCGACGTGATCGTACGTGCGATCGTCGAACCGTGTGTACGGGGCTTTAGAGAAGAAAATCTATCCTTGCAGGCCCAATTAGAGGACTTTGAGAATCGGGCACGCAGATCCAATTTGTATATCAGGGAGATCCCAGAGATGGTAGTGGACCTGCAATCCACAGTCACTGCCCTTTTCCAGGAACTTGCCCCCTCCATCCCAATCAAGAGATTATAAATGGATAGAATCCATAGAACCCTGGCACCCCATAAAAAAGAGGGACCCCACGTGACATAGTCACCAAGCTGCACTACTACCGGACAAAGGAACAGCTACTACAGGCTGCCCGCCAAAGAGAACACTGCAAATACTGCAGGACCATCACATCACCTACTCCTGGGGGTTTCCCTTCTCCCTCAGATTTACTTTTAAGGGCAACAAGTATACGTGCAATCTCAGGAAGATCTCCAGTCTCTTTTACAGGATCTAAGCCTGACGTCCCCCTTTTCTAATTTGAAAGAACAGCGACTGAGACGCCGCTCCGCTTCCAGCTCCCCTCAAAAGGTCCATGCCTCTACCTCAGAATTTGATGATCAGAACCTACACAAGTGTAGCAGGCTCGCTTCTCCACCGGCGGCCCTCCCTGATTCCATGGACTAAGGTAAAGGCTACTCTTTTTTTTCACCACTCACCCACACATGGGCTGGACATTCCCGGTGCCCCAGACCGAGGGGTACCTGTTTTCCCTATCCAAGAGACACTTTGCCTTAGTTCAACAGGCACTTTGTTGACTCAGACTGGGGTGTATCAAGACTTTTGCCCCCCAGCCCCAGCAGATGCACTATCCCCCACTGAACTCCTCCAAACCCCTCTTTTTGAACCCTGAAAGTTCTCCAATTGTGTGCACCTTAAGGGTGGATCTTGGATGCTTTGTGCATGAGAGGAGCTACCCCTCCTCAGACTCACTTCTTTTTTGTTGCCTGGATTGCATCCCCCCGGACTGAGATGGCCTCTGGCACATGCCAGCCCTGCGGTTTGTACTGCGACCTGGTCCCATTCCTTGGCCCCCCTATATTGAACTCAGCCAAGGTGGCCCCACAGCCTTTCAGTTTGAAATTCCTCCACCTAAGTGACATGGATATTGGACATCCGGTCACCTGCACTGACCATAGGGGTTCGCTCTTGTGATACTGAATGACACAAGGCACATTGAACAACCAGGCCACTCTAACCCACCTAAAGGCCTGACGGCCGAAGTACTGTGACAACTCTATACCACTACCACAGCATAGACTGTAGCTGCAGATAGAAACCTTTACCATGGAAGGGCTCATGATTGTGGGGATGGGGGAGGGGGGATCTTGTTTATTTGTCTGTACAAGGGTTTGATGTTTCATGTTCCTTGTTATAGCCTCCAGGCCTTTTGGTTGCTTGTTTATTCATGTTTTTTTCAGTTTACTTGGTACACACAGTTCGGCCTCCTTGGGGGCCACGCAGACCCTCCTGATTTTAATCCCTCTGAACCTTCCCTTGTAGTCCGAATAACTCCCCCCTCTCCTCAGGTTCACAGCCTTACTTAAGCCATACCTGGCTCCTGCCAACCCACACTCCTAAAACACAACTTTATCAAGGCCGTGGTGTCCCCCTGGACTGCCACTGCTGCCTCCACCTTTGCCCACAGGGGCTCTATTCGACCCCCTCTGGACAAACCCTCATACCAGGTGATAAATTTTTCCTTGCATGGTCTGACCACCTACCCCTACTTTTCCCTTACTCGTTCTGCTAGTTTGATGTTTTACATGACCCTACACCTCCCTTCTTTCTTTTCCTCTCACCGACATACCCTCTCTATTCCTACCCTCTTCTCCCTCTCCGTGAATCCCGGGGGAGGCTGGCCACCCCCTTTCTACGATTTAGCTAGGCATATGATCACACCATCAAAATGGCCCCCTTGCACCTGCTCACCCTGAGTGTTCAGGGACTCAATATCCCACAGAAACGAGTCAAAGCCTTTCATAATTTTGCCTCCCTCAAAGCTCAAGTAGTGTGCCTGCAGGAAAATCATTTTACCCCGAAATACACACCCAAATTTTTCCACCAATTATACCCACAGGTCTTCACAGCCTCGGCCAATACTAAACAGAGGGGGGTCTTAATAGCCTTCCACAGGGAGGCACCGTTCACTCTCACCAAAGAGATCAAAGACCCCGAAGGGAGGTGCCTGATCCTCTTAGGACATTTATTAGAAGAATGTGGCACTGTAGTCTCATACTATACCCCTAATCAAAACCCCAACTCCTTCCTATCCCTTCTGCTTACCGTGAAAGACCAACACAAGCAGGGCACCTGGTTGATGGGAGGCTACTCCAACCAAGTGATATACCCATACCTTGACAAGTCCCCCTTCTCTCAGGCCTCAAGCCCGAACAAACTCTCCTTCAAGCAGCTTCTACAGCGACACTCCCTCCTCGACTTGGGACGCTAATTCCACAAAACGCCAATTCACCTTTTATTCTCACCCACATAAGGTCTCCTCCCGCATAGACCATATCTTTCTCAGTGTGGGCTCAGCCCCAGCTATACTAGCCTTTATGATTATACCTCTCCCGTGGTCTGACCACTGTGCGGTAGTAATATCTCTAGAATCCCTGATCCCTAAACAAATCGATCACTCCTGGTGCCTCAAAGACACCCTTCTTGTACATCCGTCACACAGGGCAGATATAGAGATGGACATAACTAACTAACTTAAAGAAAACTCCATGGATGAGATCTCACCCCTAACCCTCTGGGAGGCACATAAACCCATTATACGGGGAGCTCTCATCAGCAAAGCATCCTACATCAAAAGAGAGAGGCGTACCCTATACAAACAATTGGACGCACAGTTCATTAAGGCCCACGCCGCCTTCCAAGCCGACCCTACAGGCACCAATTGGCAATCTCTAGACAAAGCTAAGCTTGAATTGGACCTCTTCTTGACAGAGTCAGCCGATAAGACCCTTCGCAGACAGAGGCACAAATTTTACACTAAGAGCAACAAACCAGACACCTTTTTAGCCTTGTCCCTGAGCAATTTGGACCGACCCCCGTAGACCGATTCACCTTAAAATCTCCAAGGATACCTACACCAGTAATCCCCTGAAAAATGTGGCCCATTTCCGTAGACACTTGGCAACCCTTTATAAAACCGACACCCCCTTTCACGAAGCCCGAGCCAAGGACTTCCTCTCCAAAATCACTCTTCCAGCTTTCTCCTCTACCCAAAGGAACTCTCTTGATGAACCCTTCACACCCCAAGAAGTTCTCACCGCTATCAAATCTTTGAAAACTAACAAAAGACCAGGCCCGATGGGTTTACAGCATCTTATTATAAGAATTTTGCAAATCTCTTAGCTCCCCTTCTAACCAATGCCTTCAACACCATCCGGCAGGGCAACCACTTCCGTCCAGAGTCTCTCTCTGCCGTTATCTCCATGCTGCCTAAGCCCTCATCCAATGACTCATCCTGGATCTCGACATCAAGCTCATGGCCAAAATTCTTTCAGCACGATTGAACAAGGCCATAGGCTCCCTTGTCCACAGTGATCAGGTCGGGTTCATACCCACCAGACAAGCTGGAGACAACGTCAGAAGAGCGGTCCTGATAGCCCACACAGCTCATTCGTGTAAAATCCCCACATGCTTCCTTTCATTGGACATCAGGAAGCTTTTGACACCCTCTCTTGACCCTATAGGGCCTTCATACTGAAGCACTGGGGGTTCAGCCCACACTTTTTGGCATGGATCTCCTCTCTGTACACTTCCCCCTTGGCAAACGTTAGATATACAGGGTACAAATCAGACCCATTCCTGATCTGCAGAGGTACCCGCCAAGGTTGTCCCCTCTCTCCTTTTCTCTTTGCCCTGGCCATTGAGCCCCTTGCCCAGCTAATCTGCTCTAACCCCGATATTAGAGGAGTTGAAGTTGGCGGACATCACCACAAGCTCTGCCTCTTTGTGGATGATGTTCTACTGTTCCTAACCTCCTCTTTGCTCTCATCCCCCAACCTCCTCCAAACACTCAACGACTTTGCCGCCGTCTCGAGCCTTGTAATGATCCCCCAGAAATCTAAATGTCTGAACGTCTCCCTCGATTCAACCACACAGACCCAATTGCAACAATGCCTCCCTTTCTCCTGGTCCACTACCACTATCCCTTACCTTGGGATTCACCTCACAGCAAACCCAAATGACCTATATGCATCAAACTACCTGGCAACCCTGACCCACTTATCCCGACTTATGTCTGAATGGTCCAAACTACCCCTAGCTTGGCTAGGCCACATAACAGCAGTCAAGATAGCTATCCTCCCCAAAATACTCTGCTTGTTTAGAGTACTCCCCATAGTGGTCCCAGCTCATTTCCTGTGGATCCTTCAAAGGCGTACCTCCCAATATATCTGGGGCAAATCTAGGCCCAGAATAAGCAGGCACATCCTTTTCTCCCCAAGACCAAGGGCGGGCTTGGGATCCCAAACTTCACTAAGTACTTTCAAGCGGCGCAGCTAGCTCCACTATCCAAGTGGCACACCACACACGAAGTACCCCTTTCAGTGTCCCTGGAGGCGGTCGATTGCTATCCTCTATCCACAGCCAATTTACTATGGCTAAACTCAAGAGATTGCGGGCCCATTCAAAATCCTGTTACATCTCACAGTCTTTGACTGTGGGACAGACTAAAACTCAAGGTGGGTCTGCAATCCAATGCTGTCATTTTTACACAACCCAGCCTTTTATCTGGCCTGGACCTCTCCAGTCTTGTTCCGCAAGTGGACCGCAGCCGGCCTCCTACAGGCACACTCTTTCATCACCCCAGACACCCTTAAGTCATTTCCCACGCTACAGGAACAATTCGACATCACCAACTCTGAAATCTTCAGGTAGCTGCAACTCAAACATTTTTTTACCCCCCATATATGCACAGATACTTCCCGACCCTCTATGTCCTCCTTCTAGCACTTTTGCTACAAGGACCTCATACCAGGAACATGTTTCCACCATCTATGCCCATCTGCTCAATCCTCTGCCACCCTCCCAGGTTCCTTATGCTGAGGTATGGGAAAGAGACCTGCAGGTGACCATAGACCCGGAGGGATGGAAGGAGATATGGGAATCCACCAAATCCTCCTCTCAATATATCGCAGCCCTCGAAACCACCTATAAAGTTCTCATGAAATGGTATCTGGTTCCTACCCTCCTACTCACACCTCTGTTTCCAGGCTGCTCAGATCCAGCAACTCACAAATCTGGTGGAGCTGCCCCACGGTACGCACATTCTGGGCCCTGGATCTTTGAAATCATCACCAAGTTTGTGGATTTCCACCTTGCCCCTGATCCTACTATAGCACTTTTAAATCAAAAGCCCCCAGAACTAACCAGACCGCAATTCAAACTATTCCTGCAGGTCACCACTGCGTCTAAGAAAACTATTGTACGTGCATGGTAATCGCCCCCAGCTACACATAGCAGAAACTAAAAACAGGATCACCAGAGCCATGATGCATGCTAGAATAAGGGGCAGTCATCTTGGACAAGATCCCTAAGCATGAGCAGATATGGCTGGCTAGCCCACTATGTCCCCCAGGCCTTGATACTGCATTGTTAAAACCCTGAACTCCCTACAGATACAGCCCTGACTCATAACACTGCCCAGCAGTCCTGTAACATAGAGGTTCCATGGCCTATTTCCTCTGTGATTCCCTCCTTTCTCTTCCCCCCCTATCTTTTTTCCCTTCTCCCCCCCTTTTTTTTCTCTTCCTCCCCCTTCTCTGTATTTGGTCAGCTCCTTCGTCACAATGATTGCATCTAACAATCAGCTCCAACATGTTTACGCAAGCCAGCCTGATCCACCTTGACCCTGCCTATTGTCCATTATAGATAGGCTACGCAAGTCGCCCATCTGTCCCCGCACTAGGACCCACACAGCTAAAACTCGCCGACCCACCATATTGAGTGCGATGACGCTAGCCATCTGGCTCCCCCACCGCAGCATTAGGAGAATCACGATATTGTTAGATATACTATTTTCCCTTTATGGCTTGTGAAACCATGTAAGCTATTTGTCATTGTGACGTTTCTGTAACGTTTTTTTTTGCCTGTTATGTAACAATAAAAATCATTTGAAGAAAAGGATTAGGGTTTTCATATTTAAGTGCATCTAGATTTAAGCACAAAATACTATTTTCTCTTTAAGTTTAAAAATCCAAAAGGGTTCTATGAAGCCTTGAAATGTTTCAATACAGTATAATACATATCATTTTAACAAAAGAAAATGAATCACATAATTAACAGGTCATTTAGTTTAAATGATTGTTGTATTTATGTAAAGATCTTACAAAAATGTCATTTAATTTCTCTAAATTAAAAAAAGCTAGAATACAAAGTACTTTGTTGCCATAATTTAAAAACTAATATAAATGCTGTAGACTGGGAGAAAGAAATTGGAGATCAATAGTGTGACCTTATAATTCTTGTTTCTACTATCTCTCATTATCTTCATTGAAAAGACATGGCAGAGCAATGTTCTTTCTTGAGTTAGTGGAGCAAAAACGTATACCATACATCTTACAACTACAATCTGCAGTGGCTACATAGACAATGTTATCTTTCATCTTATTTTTAATACATGCATTTGTTGTAATTCTTAAACATACTGGAAATCGTCCCGAATGCCTGCCATCACCAGTACAGATGTTAAAATACCAGTGTCAGCCAGTTTCAGTGTCCAGATCATCATCCAGCACTAATAATAATTCTCTAGTACCAGTATCAGCCAACACCATTATCCTGACCACCAGAAACATCAGGACTAGTGTTATCAGGTACCAGTGTCAGTCACAAACAGTGCTCAGTGCCCTGATTACCTGCCAGCACAAGTACCAGTGTTATCAATCACCAGTACAAAAGCTGCCAACAATACAAAAAAATGCACATTAATGAAGTGGCACTTAATATTCTTAGTATGACTAATGAGACCTCACAGTTGAATTCAGATGCTGTATGAACCTGTAGAAAGCAGAGGTTTATTAAGTGTTACCTCTGGTTTAAAGGTTGAAGAGGCCCCTTCTAAAAGAGTAATACATACTGTGCCACCATGAAGTGGGGTGAGAGCTTTCCAAAATGTGGCTATTTTGTGACTATTTCTTCTGTCCTGGCACTCCAGGGCCTTCAAAAATGTGATAGTCAGGAAATAAGTTGTGTAATGTATGCACCTTGAAAGCCTGAAGGTGCTCATTGGATTTGACCCCTCTCTATACTGGTAGGCTGCAAAAAAAGTCTAACATATGTGGTAACCCCTATAGTTTGGAGAAGAAGAAAAATATGTCTTGGGATATAATGCTTTGCTTTGTTAGAGAAAAAGCTAATTAAAATGACAAATTTGTGTAAACAAATACATTTGTATTTTCTTCCTTCATTTTCCAAAAAATAGTGAAAAAAAATGAAATCTTCAAAAGGTACATTGTGCCTCTCAGCCAATACCTCTGGGTGTTTATTTTCCAAAAAGGGGTCATTTTGTGCATATTTATACTATCCTGCCATTTTAGGTAGTCAAAACACCAAGGCTGATAACTTATTTGACATGTTTTATAACTGAAAGCAGAAAGAAAATGTCAGTAATCTTTCCTTTATATAGTAAAACAGTGTTACAAGTAATTGTCAGACAAAGTATCACAATGCTGAAAACTGACTGGCCTGGTAGAAGAAGAGGGACATGCCAGTACTGAATTGGCTAAAGTAAATCTGTTGCAAAACCAACTGTTATAATAAGTACATTTCAGTACATTCCTAACCAATATTCATAATAGATAGATATTCTACATATTTTTAACTTAACAAGATATTAGCAGCAAGATCAGGCCTGGGGCAAATGTTTTTTTATTTATGTATTTATATTTTATTTTTTTTAATTTGGTTATAGGTTCACCACTTTCATGGGTTGGAGGTGAATCCTGCAGGTCCCCAATATGGGGAATTTTGGAAAGAGTTGACCCCCTCGATATAATAAGAAGGGGGAGCAAAAAGCATCTATAGTGTCAGTGTATTAAAAGCTGCTGTGGGAAAGGGATAGAGAAAAATGTATTCGGATTGCTAGATTTTTGGGCAATCAACAAACATTATATCAGCCATATTCACTGCAGCCCCTATCCCCATAAAAAAAAAAAATAAATAACCGCTAAGCATACGCTTGATAAACCTATTAACCCTGATTAGAAATGTCCTGGCCATTTTTGCACTGTTATATCCTCTGCAGTATCTTAGTTCTCATAGTAAAACCTCTACCTGAGCTTTTTGTCTCCAGTCAATTTAGTCTTAGTGTTGCTAATTTTAATGGTCATGTTACTAGCTACTTTTACATGGCTGTATCATCTGCAGTTTATTAATTCTTATTGAGAAACATTGCCCAGTGGCAGAACAGTTTTGCATCAGTGAGAACAGGAACAGCCTTATTGAACTACTGGGCAAATTCTTCAAAGTCAAAGAGGGCCTATTACCACTTGATGACAGCTGCTGCTAAATGGTGTTGCTAGCACATGACCATGTTTGATTCATCATATGTTCAGCTGAACAGTTTGAAAATCATCAAAGACCAAAATCTGAACACCATTGATGTCACCCTTAGGAGGGTTGTTTGGCAGTCTGGAAGACTGCCACAGCTATGTATGGAGGCTTCTAAGGGGTCTCTGGAAATATAAAAATTGCAAACTATCCTTCCTTCCATCCACCATTTTTGTGACAACCATAATGGTGCTTTCAATGCTTTTATAACATTTCTACTCTGGGTGGGCCTTTAGAAGAAAAAAACCTCTGATTTGCTGCCTCATTGACAGCTAAGCCACTGATTGGCCAGAATACTCTGGTCAATCAGTGGATTTGCTGTGAATGGGGTACCCATTCAGGTGTTTTATTTGAATAAGAGAGAATATCGCGCTAAAGTCCAAAACACATAGAGCAGCAAGCACAGCATAGAATGTAAATGCAATGGATAATCTAAGGAAAAAAAGGGCAGTGCTAAAAAGAAAAGGGGAGTTCTAAGAACCCACCACAAATGATACAGTGTAACATATATATGGATAAAATAGTGCAAAATTGGCAATAACAAACAGTATGGGTATGTAATACACAGATAAAATGCAAACCAGTGATAGTCCAAAAATAAGGGTAGGCAATAGATATGTCCACCAACATGAATATTAATGACAATTATCACTATTCAAAGTTCAAGTTCAAGTGCAAAAAAAGTTAATCCAAAAAGTGCAGTTCAAATAGAGATGAATATAATGAAACTTCTGGGAATCCTTGAAGAGAAGAACCACCACCAACATATAGGAGGCTTACCAGAAAATTTGGACTCATTGGATGTACCAGCATCTGGCAAAAGAACTGTTTCACAGGTCAGACTGGAAATTAAGTGATCCAATGTCCAGATGAAACTCGATCGATCAACAGTATAGAGATGAGCTGTCACACATTCTGGTCCTCAGCAATCAATCGTTGTCTTATGGCGTCCCCGCGTATTGTGTAAACATACATTACACCTTCTGCATGAATAGTAACCTATAAGGTTATGAAAGAATGATGGTTTAATTGGGGGGGGGGTTAATGACATTGGGGGCTATTTTTCTCTGTAGAGAAGGGACACCCCTATATATAATTTTAGCTCTATTGGGCAGTGAGGGTCCTAAGACTGGATCATTTTTCAAAATGTCCCAATGTTTATCCTTAATCGATCTCAGTTGTTTATGTTAGATGGAATATGTGGTGAAAATTGACCATTTAAATGAATCCTCCATCATAGGCCGGGATTTATCCCATAATAAAGATTCCCTATCGGTACTGGAAACTCTCTGTAATTCACAGTCTATTTCTCTTTGGCCATACCCCTTATCCAAAAACCTTTGTTTTAACATTGAGGCCTGTTGTTGTAATACATTAATATCTGAGCAATTTCTGTGTAGACGCAAAAATTGGCTACGAGGGACTGAGCGAAGCCAGGAGGGGTGATGATAACTGTCGACCGGAATGTAACCATTCTGGTTGGTAGGTTTGAAATGCGTTTCAAAGCTGAATTGTCGGTCTATTATTTCAATTTCTAAATCTAGTAAATACATCTTGTGTGCATTTGATTAGTGCGTTAACTTTATACCCCTATCGTTCTCATTTGAAAAATAGTTCCAATGACTCCATACTGCCATTCCAAAGGAGGAGGATATTGTCAATATATCTGGCCAAAAGTACCAGATGGGGTGAACTTTGGGCATAGACAACATCCTCCTCCCACTTAACCATGAATAAATTAGCTAGGCTGGGAGCAAATTTTGCCCCAAAGATATGCTCAGTGGCAAACTCCAATAATTGTATAACGAAATGACATTGAAAGGATGGTAAGGTCTGATCCCGATTTAGAAAATGTTGTACTGCCTCCACCCCCAATTCATGGGGTATGCAGGTATACAGGGAGGCCACATCTGCAGTGGCCATGATAAGATCACCCTGTACATTGACATTTTCTAATAGTTTAATGGTTTCCTTTGTGTCTTTAACCACTTGCCGACTGCACTATTGCAAAATGACGGCCACAATGCGGCCTCATTCTGGGAGGGCATGCTATGACATCGTCCCAGAATTGCACTCCTGCATGCCCCCTGGGGCGCGCACCCAGGAGTATCCATGACAGCCGGCTCCGGGATCATGGAGTGATCAGATGTAAACAAGCTGGTGAATATCTGGCTTATCTCTCCCCTCTCCGTACCAATTGGTGCAGTGTGAGAAGAGAGGGGGTGAGATCAGGTGCAGCAGTGCTGTGGGCAGAATTTGTAGTGCCCACAGTGCTGCTATGTGCCAGGCTGCACTCCCCCCCATCCATGCTCAGCCATGCCTACCCACCCAGCCTGCTCACAAACCCAGCCTGCTCACTCACCCAGTCATGCCTATCCACCCAGCCAGCTTTCCCATCCATCCATGCTCACTCACCCAACTATGCTCACCCACCCAGGCTTCTCACCCACCCAGCCATGCTCACCCTTGCAGTCATGCTCACCCAGCCAGCCTGCTCACCCAGCCAGCCTGCTCACCCATCCATCTGTGCACAGCCATCCATCCATCCATGCACAGCCATCCATCCATGCACAGCCATCCCCATCCGTGCACAGCCATCCCCATCTGTGCTCAGCCACCCTCATCCGTGCTCAGGCATCCCCATCCGTGCTCAGCCATTCCCATCCTTGCTCAGCCATCCCCATCCATGCTCAGTCATCCTTAATTGATGCTCAACCTTCCCTATCCATGCTCATTCATCCCCATCCGTGCTCAGCCATCCCAATCTGTGCTCAGCCATCCCCATCCATGCTCAGTCATCCCCATTCGTGCTCAATCATCCCCATCCATGCTCAGTCATCCCCATCTGTGCTCAGTCATCCTCTTCCGTGCTCAGTCATCCCCATTCATGTTCAGTCATCCCCATCCATGCTTAGTCATGCCCATCCATGTTCAGTCATCCCCATCCATGCGCAGTCATCCCCATCCATGCTCAGTCATCTCCACCCATGCTCAGTCATCCTCATCCGTGACACATCCATGCCACTACAGTGCCCATCAGTGCCACTACACTGTTCATCCATGCCACTACAATGCCCATCCGTGCCACTACAGTGCCCATCCATGCCACTACCGTGCCTCACAATAGTGTAATAGGTAGTCAAATTATATGGGAAATTTATGCCACTAGAATTCGTTGGATGGTGCTCCCTACATGTTGGGCCTCTGTATGTGGCCATGCTGTATAAATGTGTCACACATCTGGTATCACCGTACTCAAGAGTAGCAGAATATATTTTGGGGTGTAATTTTTGCTATGTACATGCTGTGTGTTAGAAATATTGTATAAATGGACAACTTTGTGTAAAAAAAAATGTGTTTTCATTTTCTTTCCACAATTTCAAAAAACTTGTGGAAGAAATGACATGTTCAAAAGACTCATTATGCCTCACAGAATATACGTTGGGGTGTTTGCTTTCTAAAATGGGGTCATTTTTTGTGCGTTTCCATTGTCCTGGTGCCCCAGGGCCTTCAAAAGTGCAAGAGGCAGTCAGGAAATTATATGTGTAATTTATGTCCCTAGAACGCCTGATGGTGCTCCCTGCATTTTGGACCTCTCTATGTGGTCACGCTGTGTAAAAGTCTCACACATGGGGTATCGTCATAATCAAGAGGAGTAGTAGAATATGTTTTGGGGTATAATTTGTGGTATGCATATGATGTGTGAGAAATAACCTGTTAATATGACAATTTTGTGAAGAAATAAAAAAATCTTCATTTTGCAAATAATTGTGGGAAAAAAATTACAACTTCAAAAAGCTTGCCATGCCTCTTAGTAAATACCTTGAGATGTCTACTTTCCAAAAAGGGGTGATTTGGGGGGTATTTGTACTTTTCTTGCTTGTTAATGTCTCAAGAAATTAAATAGGCCGTAAGTACATCAGGCGTGATCAATTTTCAGTGATTGGCACCATAGCTTGTAAACTCTATAACTTTCACAAAGACCAAATAATATACAGTTGGGTTTTTTTTACCAAAGATATGTATCAGTATACATTTTGGCCAAAATTTATGAAGAAAAAATATTAATTTGCAAAATTTTATAACAGAAACAAAGAAAAATGTATTTTTTAACAACATTTTTGGTCATTTTTCATTTATAGCGCAAACAATAAAAAAGCCAGCGGTGATTAAATACCACCAAAAAAAGCACTATTTGTGTGAAAAAAGGGACAACAATATCATATGGGTACAGTGTTGCATGACTGAGTAATTGTCATTCAAAATGTGAGAGCGCTGGGGGCGTGGCTTGGCACCGGAGCATGGCGGCAGCACAGTGAAGGAGCTCCGTCGCCCAGGCAGTCTTGTGGAGCGATTATAAGCGGACCAGGTACCCGAACACAGCGGCGATGGCGGGGAAAAACCCACAGGAGCAGATGGGGACGACTCAGCTGAGTCAAAATATCCCGGCCCTCCTCCGTTCGCACCCGCACGGATCTCAGGCCTAGACTCAGCAGGGGTAGACGAGGACACCCAAAAAGGGGCGGTAGCGGCGACACAAGCCCATGGACCAGGCGAATATTAGCGAGGTGTTCTGACGGACCCGCTGCCTCGAGGAAGTGACACGACGGCGGTACGAGGCCACGGTTCGGTGCGGGGGTCGCGAGAGTGTAAAACTTACTGTTAATGAGTCAGTACGTTGTGACATGGGTATACTATAACAACAGGGAAAAAAGTGTGTTTATCACGAAAAAAACCACCATAAATTAGTGGCGACCGAAAAAATAACAAACGCGATATTTACTTTTTACTGGTTTTTACAACAATTTTTTATGTAAAAAGAAACAAAGACAATATTTTAAAACGTTTAAT
>BLSH010528067.1:220922-234848 GCA_018402905.1 Glandirana rugosa
CCCCCCAGCACACCCATCTATGCCTCTAACTACCCCCCCCACACACATATACCCACATACATGCAGAATTGCAGAAAGTTAAAAAAACGTCAGTACCTTCTCTCTTCCTGCCGAGTACTGCACTGTAGGGGGAGACAAAGAGCACAGCACACACTGCTTTCACTTTCACAGTGTGACGAGGCTCCCTGCAGCGCCGTTCGGCTGAGGAACGGAGCGCTCCTGTCCTCATCCCCTCACCTGATCTAGGCATACAGGGGGCCCTTATGGGCCCCCCCAGCATGGGGCCCGGTCGCCATGGCGACTCCTACGACCCCTATCCGCCCGCCCCTGCCCACAACAGTAAAAGCAGTCTGTATATGCAGTAAAGCATGCTTGTTATACTCACAGTGGAACCTAAATGGTTAATCCTCTGCATTGTGTAAAAAGGCTGTTTGATCCTGTATGGCCAGATCCTACACTTCTTGCATTGTCTCCAAAACATGTCTGGTAAGACAGAGTTAATGGAGTCAGGCTTCACATGTTCAGATTGGTGTGTATTGCTAGAGCAGTTTCTTTTTTTTTCCGGGAAAGCGCATGTGATCAACACAGGGCCAATCAGCACTGTCCAGACAGAGGGTCAGGGGTGCTTCATCCTGATAGGACAGCCAGTGCTGTATGAACACTCCTCCTACAAGCTTTAACCAGACGCTGATAGAAGTCACAAGATTGCTATACACTGCTGATGAGAAACGTAATTTAGCAGTTTATATTTACTAAAATGATTGCATTTCCATGTTCTGTGGGAGACCAGATATAGTGAATGCAGGGTCCTGGGTTTAGTAACACTTTAAGTTCAGACCTTTAGGAAATGTCTGTTACACTTGCTACCATGCTCAGACAGGAATATAAGAGAGAGTTTTACTGTATGGTTGCCCCTGACAGTGGAAATGTTTTTTAATCCTATTTAGAACAAGGATAGATTTAATTTTAGACAGATTATTCAGAGATTCAGCTTAACAATTTAAAACATTGTTCATACAGTGGCATTTAAGCTTACACTAGTGCAAAGGGCCACTTTGCCCACACAGGTTATAGTTTTTTTATTTGGCTCTTCAGAAAAGCACATAATACAGTATAACAAAAAGGTGGTGTGCCAAGCATGGCGGATCAGAAACCATCATAAAATACATATATACACAATATCTCACAAAAGTGAGTACACCCCTCAAATTTTGTAAATATTTTATTATATCTTTTCATGTGACAACACTGAAGAAATGACACTTTGCTACAATGTAAAGTAGTGAGTGTACAGCTTGTATAACAGTGTAAATTTGCTGTCCCCTCAAAATAACTCAACACACAGCCATTAATGTCTAAACCGCTGGCAACAAAAGTGCGTACACCCCTAAGTGAAAATGTCCAAATTTGGCCCAATTAGCCATTTTCTCTCCTCTGTGTTATGTGACTCATTAGTGTTATAAGGTCTCAGGTGTGAATGGGGAGCTGGTGTGTTAAATTTGGTGTTATCGCTCTCACTCTCTCATACTGGCCACTGGAAGTTCAACTTAGCACCTCATGGCAAAGAACTTGTTGCTCTACATAAAGATGGCCTAGGCTACAAGAAGATTGCCAAGACCCTAAACCTGTGCTGCAGCATGGTGGCCAAGACCATACAGCGGTTTAACAGGACAGGTTCCACTCAGAACAGGCCTCGCCATGGTCGACCAAAGAAGATGAGTGCACGTTGTCAGCGTCATATCCAGAGGTTGTCTTTGGGAAATAGACATATGAGTGCTGCCAGCATTGCTGCGTTGGTTGAAGGGGTGGGGGTCAGCCTGTCAGTGGTCAGATGATAGGCTGCACACTGCATCAAATTGGTCTGCATGTCATTCCAAAAGAAAGCCTCTTCTAAAGATGATGCACAAGAAAGCCCGCAAACAGTTTTCTGAAGACAAGCAGACTAAGGGCATGGATTACTGGAACCATGTCCTGTGGTCTGATGAGACCAAGATAAACTTATTTGGTTCAGATGGTGTCAAGTGTGTGTGGCGGCAACCAGGTGAGGAGTACAAAGACAAGTGTGTCTTGCCTACAGTACAAGCATGGTGATGGGAGTGTCATGGTCTGGGACTGCATGAGTGCTGCCGGCACTGGGGGGGGGGGGACCATGAATGCCAACATGTACTGTGACATACTGAAACAGAGCATGATCCCCTCCCTTCGGAGACTGGGCCGCAGGGCAGTATTCCAACATGATAACCCAAAACACACCTCCAAGACGACCACTGCCTTGCTAAAGAAGCTGAGGGTAAAGGTGATAGACTGGCCAAGCATGTCTCCAGACCTAAATCCTATTGAGCATTTGTGGAGTTTCCTCAAATGGAAGGTGGAGGAGCGCAAGGTCTCTAACATCCACCAGCTCTGTGATGTCATCATAGAGGAGTGGAAGAGGACTCCAGTGGAAACCTGTGAAGCTCTGGTGAACTCTGTGCCCCAGAGGGTTAAGGCAGTGCTGGACAATAATGGAGGCCACACAAAATATTGACACTTTGGGCCCAATTTGGACAGTTTCACTTAGGGGTGTACTCACTTTTGTTTCCAGCGGTTTAGACATTAATGGCTGTGTGTTGAGTTATTTGAACAGACAGCAAATTTACACTGTTATACAAGCTGTATACTTACTACTTTACATTGTAGCAAAGTGTAATTTCTTCAGTGTTGTAACATGAAAAGATATACAAATTGGAAAAAACCCTCCAAAGGAAGGGACTTTAGGCATAATATCTAATATTTATTGTTGTAAACGTACAAACACTGGTAAAATTGGAGATCACATGGACAGAACATAACATAACAAGACATAAACAGAGCAAAAGCACTGTGCTAAGACATATGGTGGTAAAAGAACCCCCAAGGTTGGAAAAAGACTGCAAGGACAGCCAACGCGTTTCAAAGCAGTTATTGGGCTCTTCTTCAGGGATGTTACAGATGGGGTTAGTTTAAGAACAAGCAGACCATGTAAGGCACCATAAAGCCCTCTCTGAGTAGGGAGAGGGTGAATCTTCACACATAGAATCGTGATGTCAAAGGTGTTGGTCATTTTAAAATTTGGAAAAATTCCTCCTGAGGATGGCTTACTCATGCCATGTTTGTAGGGGCTGACCCAGAAGCAGAAGGATTTTTGTTCTCATTTGGGATGTTGGCATACATTCAGAGTTACCACCACCCCTCCCTTTCACGAAAAGATATAATAATTTTACAAAAATGTGATGGGTGTACTCACTTTTATGAGATACTGTATATACATAGTATAGCAATGGAAAAAAATGTCATTACACATACGGAACCATGTCAACTTGTAGGACGCTGTAACCATTAGATATCTGATTACATAAAAAAGGTTAGTTCAGAATAAGGCCCCCAAAACATACAATTCATGACCATGCAAGACTCGTACATAAGTGGGGGTCTGACCCATGTAGGCTGGTTTCTTTTTTTCTTATAAAACCTAAATTATAACATAGACGGGGAACAGGGAAGAGTGAGTAAGAAAAAAAAAGGAAAGAGAAGAGGGAAAGAAAGGGATTGGTGCAGGGGCTGGTGCTCACCCTGAAAGCGAGGCATCCTGAGCAATTATTCACTGCTGGGCCAGGGCCTGTACAACTCAAGGGGACAGGTACATGACGTAATCTTGCGAACATTAAAAGTTGTGCTTATAGTACCACGTTTTGTGGAATTGTTCCTCCTTACGTTTCATGGCCGCTGTTCCATATCATTGATCCCGTTTACCACAGCTATCCACTGACTAACCGAAGGGGGTTCAGTGTGTTTCCATTTTTGTGGGATGCATACCTTGGCCTCATTAAGCAGGTGGATCAGTAAGTATCTCTTGTAGCTACATCTTGAAAGTGGGGTGATGTGTAGTAGGAATGTCTCTGAGTGCATCTCCAGAGGTCAATAAGCTTATGAATTAGCCGCCTGACATCTTCCCATACTGTTACCGATTTGACATCCGTGTGGGTGCAGGTGCATGTCCCCAAACTCACACTGTCTGCGTTTAGAGACGCCCACGCACATGGATGTCAAATTGGCAGCAGCGTCTGTGTCCCTGCAATTGCTGTGCCCCAAATTATATGAATGGGACTGCCTGCATGGGGATGCATGGAACATCCTGGGCAGGCAAACATGGCTCTTTGCATGGGTGTATGCTTTAGTACGCCTATGTGAATAAGGCCTTAATGGAAAGAAAGGAAGAGCAATGTACAAAATATATTCAAAATATATTAAAAATACTTAAACAGGAAGTAAACCCTGATGGGTTTTACTTCCTCTTTATTACCCTGCAATGTAAAAGCATAATGGGCTAGTATGCATTGCATATTTGCCCATTATGTGGCAGTTACCTGCATTGGAAGCCCGCGATTTCCCCGATCCAGGCCACATCCATCTTCTGCCCCTCTTTCTTCCGGGGTCGCGGACTCTGTGGCTGGCCGGAGTCGCGTGATGTCATGCATGCGGGAGCCACCAATCGCGGCACGAGAAGGAATGGCACGGAGGCCGTTTTCTCACTGCGCATGTGCCCGATGACGTGGTTTAGGAAATGTGCAGGGAACCTACAGGTACGCCTTATTATAGGCGTACCTGTAGGTTAAAGTGGTTGTCAAGGGTTGACATCCACTTTGAGTAAAGCTTGCCTGGTCTTTGATTTTGTGCGGAGTTCAAATTGCTTGCAAACTAAGGCTTCAAGTACACAGGACATTTGAAAACCTCTTCGGAATGCTGGAACTTGACAGCTAGTAACCGATGGTTAAAAACGTCAGTTTTGCCACTTTTACATGCAAAGCTTATATATACTGTGTATATATATATATATATATGTCTTCCTAAACACTACACACTTTAAAAAAACACTAACAGTTTAGATCATTTGAATTATAGAAAACCTGGGCTAGGAGAAAAAAATCAAGCTGTTGTCTCTTGAGAATGCTAGATGCCATGCTGTCATGGTGATTTATTGATTTCATTACTTTCCGAGTCATTGACCTAAAACAAGTATGCCATTTGGACTTTACTTGTATCATACCTGGTAAACAAAATGCAGATGCACTAATGCGCATAATTACGATGATGGGAAAAATAAATAACCAGATTCGATAATGGAGCAGTAGCATTGTTCTATCACAGCTGCACAGTTAGTAGTAAAACACTTGGTAGTAGTACTCGGAAATGAACCACAGTTTACTTCACACCAACCAAAACATTTGGCTTTTCTGTAACTTGGGTCTGCATAGTTCACTTGCAGTCAATCGTGTTTAATAAAACACCTGCCAGCCAAAGAAACAGTTCACTTAGCAACACATAATTGTTTCTCTGTTGCAAAACAACACATGCCTCTTATCGGTCTGGCAATTAAATGGTTTCCTTTGGAGCCCTCCCCTTGGCATGATTACACTACCAAGCCCTCCTTCTCCCTCCCGCAGCTGTTTCAGTGTGCTTATATCCCTTTCAAAAAGGCGCCAAGATTCAAACCAAAATATCCTGACATTCGCAGTCTTGGCTTTGCTCCCATCTGCAAATCCCATTATCAGAAAAATGCTGGGAACTGTTTTTTCTACTTATACTTGTTAATATGCCTCCAATGTTGTGTTTTCCAGACTTGAAATATTAAAAGTATTTATTTAAAATGCATAGCAAAAGTAATATGCTTTTTACTCTGGCTAAAAAAGAAAAATCATTCAGCTGGGAGTCTGAGTCTACATGAGACTTTGCAGTTATTGTTCAATCATTATCTATTTTTTAGTAAGCATTGTAAAAATAAGGGTCCTTTCACATGGGCAGTCCGCTCTGCTGATCCCCACTGAGCAGGTGGATGACAGGTCTGTCTCCACTCACTGTACAGAGCGTAGACGGACAGAGTCCTTCTCTCCCCTATGGGGAAATCGGGTGAAAACGGACCACCTGTCCCTTTTACCTGATCTTATCCAATCCGAACCTCCAGGTGGATGGAAAATAGGGTCATCATCCATCTGGATTTGGCGGACAGGATCGGATCGGATAGCACTGACATCCATAGAGCTGAATGGAGGGTCCGATCAGGTTTTCCTGAAAAACTGACAGGCAGACCTGATTGGACCGCCCGTGTGAGGGGACCCTAACTTACGCTGACACAATTTTCAGATTTCTATTTGCAGGTGCTTTTGTATTCTTATGAATGCATATCATTTATAGATTTGCAGGATTTACTTTAGCAGAAAAATAATATATGATGTAACCCATTTTGAGGGCATGGGGCTGATGTATGAAAGGCATGTTGAGAAAAATGAATTGTTGCCCAAAGCACCCAATCGGTCTGCCATTGACTGAGAGTGCTAATCGGATGCCGATTGGCAGATCTTTTTCAGTCATGCCCCCTTCGACAGAAGCAGGCCGTTCAGCCGGTTTCTGAAGGACAGGCTGCCATAAACATGGGTCGATACGGGCCAATATTCTGCCCGTGTGTGTATGGGGCTTTCGCCTTTCACTGAGGTACAGTAAGCCGAGCAGTGAAGTTCAATCATTGTGCTAATCTGGTGGCTAAAAATGAATGTGGTTGTATCAAGAACATAAGACTCTAAGGCCCCTTTAACATGGGCAGATTCCGTTGGGCGATCTGTGAGCGGATTCCCTGCTCTGGAGCACATTGAGCGGATGACACATTCTTGTCCAATCAGTTTATGCAGAGCAGACACGGACAGAGCCCATTCTGCGCTATGGGCGGCCGGGAGTAAACGCACTCCTTGTCCTTTAACACCTGACTACCCTCTGAGTTGATCTTTCTAAATGGAAGAGGATGGATCCCCTTCCATTTTTTTTTTTTTTAAAGGACCAGATCAGTTAGGCAGGTGTAAACGGACACTGTGCCGCTGAAGTCTGCAGATTTTTCTGTAACAATACTAAGTCTATAAAAGCGGTTTGTTGCAAAGGTTTGGGCATGTCCCACCCCCATGTGACAATATTCAGGCGTGGCAATAGGTCACTGAAACATTGAGTGCTGTCATGTAGTGAGTAGTGGCATATACCTATTTTCCCATAATCTAGAAGTCCAGGTATAGTAGGTGACTGACAGCATAGAGAATTGCAATGCAAAATTTTACGTCTAGCACCTTAATGTGACTGCAAATGAACAATTCACCAGCTAGCACAACCCCTGGTCCATGGGGAAATAAAGAAGAAAAAAAAACTGTACAAATAGGCTGAAAAAATATGAAATACAAAATTCTGAATATTCTAAAGATGCATACATTTTTACCATCACCTGCAAATTTGCCATCAGCTTGAAGCCCATCTCCAGTGAAAGGAAAATGCATCCATGCAGTGGGACTGCTTCCATTTATTTTGAGCAGGCTTATTTTAGGTCTAGGTTTCATGGAAAAAACAATTTTACCAGATCTCCCAATCCCCCAGCAGCTGGCACTCTTCCCTATTCCCCCAGGCTTCAGTGCTGGACTGGTCTTCAGCGTCCTCGTATCCAATTCACAGTTATGGGTTCTGTATTTTACTTGATGACATCAGAGAACCTGTGAGTGCTGAAACAGAAGGGAAAAGAGGTTGTGGGGACCAGGCTTTCACCTTGGAGGGGAGCCTGGGAAAGAGGAGGTGTAAAAGGTGTTTTGCAGACACCTCTGATAACAGTTTATCAGAGAGAAAATAAAAGATCAGGCAAGTTCCTCCAACCTGTTCAATTTCCATTACCCCAGATGAGCCTTTAACTGGCAGCCCATAGACACTAGATGGCTGATTCAGGAAACTACCATCTAATGTCTATGGACAACTTTATATTTATTGGGATTCCAGCAGCATAATCACCATGCTACAGGTCTCACCTACATTAGAGTCTCACTCCTCTAGCTACAACTAGGAAATTGCATCTTTTCCTATTGACTTTATTACAATAAATTAACACAAAATATTAAATATATTAAAATGTTTAATGCATCCAGTAGAGAGATTGGGACTACTCGCTTGCCTTACATCTAGTCCAAGTCCAACAATCTTACAACCAGAGACCAGAATGCTCTTGTTGGCAAGCTGGTTTAGCTGCCGATTCCTACTTAGCAGGTTAGTAAACCTGCCCCACATCTTCATGAGATAGGGTACATACATTCCTTACTTTGAAAGAGACTCCCCTTAGTGTGTCACACATGCTTCAGGTTAAAGGCCCGTGATAGGTTGCCATCTGTGCAGTAAGTCCATCCATGAAATTTCCTTGTTACTAAATATTTCATGGTCAACTGTTAGTGGTATTATAACAAAGTGGAAGCAACTGGGAACAACAGCAACTCCGCCACAAAGTGGTAGGCCATGTAAAATGACAGAGTGGGGTCAGCGCATGCTGAAGATCACAGTGTACAGAATTCGCCAACTATCTGCAGAGTCATTAGCTACAGACCTCCAAACTTTGGGCGGCCTTCAGTTTAGCACAACAACAGTGTATCAAGAGCTTTGTGGACTGGGTGGAATCACCAAGTGCAATGCAAAGAGTCGAATGCAGTGGTGTATAGCACGCGGCCACTGTCTGGACTCTAGAGCAGTGGAGAAGGGTGGAGTGACAAATCACGCTTCTCTGTCTGGCAATCTGATGGGCGTGTCTGGGTTTGGTGGAGGGGGATTATGGCGTGGGGTTGTTTTTCAGGAGTTGAATTTAGCCCCTTAGTTCCAGTGAAGGGAACTCTTAAGGCGTCAGCATACCAAGACATTTTGGAAAATTTCATGCTCCTAACTTTGTGGGAACAGTTTAGGGATAGCACCTACCTGCTCCAACATGACTATACACCAATGCACAAAGCAAGGTCCATAAAGACAGGGATGAGTGAGGTTTGGATGGAAGAACTTGACTGGCCTGCGCAGAGTCCTGACCTCAATCCAACAGAACACCTTTGGGAAGAATTAGAGCAGAGACTGTGAGCCAGTCCTTCTCGTCCAACATCAGTGCCTGACCTCCCAAATGCACTTCTGGAAGAATAGTCAAACATTCTCATAGGCACACTCCTAAACCTTGTGGAGAGCCTTCCCAGAAGAGTTGAAGTGGTTATAGCTGTAAAGGGTAGGCCAACTCAATATTGAACCCTATGGACTAAGACTGGGATGCCATTAAAGTTCATGTGTGTAAAGGCAGGTTTACCAATATTTTTGGCAATATAGTGCATGTCTGAGGGCCCAATAATATACTTAATACTTGTTTTCGCTGTTTGTTTGCATTGTTCATTAAAAAAAGATATATTTTCGTTGCCCTTTTCTTCTTCGGGTTCATGCTTTTATTTCCGCTCATGCACGATCATATACATTCAAATTCTTTTGTACGAACACCATACTAATTACCAGATAATCGTTATATTGGTTATCTGATGAGAAAACATTTTGCTCATGTTCCTTCAGAAACTGTTGTATGAACAGTCGTGATCAGCTGTCGGAAGCTGTGTACTAACAGTTAGTCTTCATACACACAGGGCATTAGGAAAAATGAGCTGCAAAGCCACTACCGATGTCAGTAAAATGCGGCTGTAAAAACATGCTTTTAGTAGCTTTTTGCATTGACGTTAATGCACGTTTAGCCACGTTAGCTTTTAGCAACATCTCTCTGCCTCTATTAAAAATCAATGGTTCCCTATGAAAACTGTCTTAAATGATCCGAATTTCAGCCCATTGATTTAAATCAAGTCACATCCAAGTCAGATCATCATGTTCCGACTTCTGGCATGGGACTTGTTGCTCTGAGGAACTCGAAGGGAAACCACACGCCAAAATAAAAAGAAAAAAATGCCGTGGGGTCCGCCATCCCACCCCCGATCCACACCAGGCCCTTTGAGTCTGGTATGGATCTTGAAAGGGAACCCCAAGCCAAAATAAAAAAAAAATGGCGTGGGGTCCCCCCTCCCCAAGACCATATCAGTCCGAAGGGTCTGGTATTGATTTTGAGGGGAAACCCCACTACAAAAATGAAAAAAAAATGGCGTGAGGTCCCTCAAAAATCCATATCAGACCCTTATCCAAGCATGCAGCCTGACAGGTCAGGAAAGGGGGGGGGGTGAGAAAGAGCCCCCCCCCTAGATCATACCAGGACACATGCCCTCAATGTGGGGGGGTGGGGGCTTTGGGGCAGGGGGAGGGTTCTTCGCCCACCCACCCCAAAGCACCTGGTCTTCAATGTTGATGGGGACAAGGGCTTCTTCCTGACAACCCTGGGCGGTGGTTGTGGGGGGGGGGGGTCTGTGGGCAGGGGGCTTATCGGAATCCCACCCCCCTATATGAATAAGTATGGGGTACCCCTGCCCATTCATCCCCAAAAAATGCAGCGTAGTGCAAATAAAGACAAGAGATGGTTTTCACAAGTCCTTCATTAAAAATCTTCAACGTGTCTTCTTCCTCCGGTCTTCTCTGCTGCTGACCCGGTCCTCCTACGACACTGGCTTCCATCGTTGTGCCAGCTCCCTTCTCTGCCATTTTCTTATAAAGCCGTGGCCCATGGCCATCCGGTGAAGTCATTATGAGACTCCGACCCTTGTGACATGACAAGTGTCATGTGACATCACAAGGGGTGGGGTCTTAAGGTGACATCACTGGATGGTTACGCCCTCATTACTATATAAGAACTGACAGAGAAGGGAGCTGGCACAATGACGAAAGCCAGCGTCAGAGGAGGACTGGGTCAGTGGCGGAGAAGACCACAGGAAGAACATGACCGGAGGGAGAAGACACCTTCCGGAGGGAGAAGACTGGAGGAAGAAGAAACGTTGAAGATTTTTAATAAAGAACTTGTGAAAACCATCTCTTGTTTTTATTTGCACTACACTGCCTTTTTTTGAGGTGAATGGGTGGGGGTACAACGTACCCCATACTCATTCACATGGGGGGTAGGATCTCCCCACAACCACCATCCAGGGTTGTCGGGAGGAGACCCTTGCCCCTATCAACAAGGGTCTGGTACGGTCTTGGGGGGACCCCATGCCATTTTTTATTTCATTTTGGCGTGTTGGCAGTTCCCTTTCAAGATCTATGCCAGACTCAAAGGGCCTGCTATGGATCCGGGGGGGAGGGGACCCCGGCCATTTAAAAAAAAAAAATGTTGGAGTGGGATTTCCCTAGAGGATCCTCAGAGCACAAGTTACATGCTGTGTTTAGCGGCATCAGATGTTTTTACAGCTGTAACGCTGGTCTTCAGAACACGCTGGCCCTGGGGTTTTTTTGCAGCTTGAAAACACCTATGCTAATTACAGCTCCTAAAAGCCTGTGTGTGCATGAGGCCATAGAATAACATCGAGAGGTGTTTTTAAGCTGCAAAAAAAAAAAAGTCAGAAGGTAAAAGCAGCTGTAAAATTGCCCTGTGTGCATGAAGACTTAGATTATTGAACAATCGCTCTAAATGCGCTTATTTTTGTCCGATTTTCTCATTGTGTGTACTAGCCAAAAGATAAGGACTAGAAGGGGGATAGTCTCTCTGAGATTACACAGGTAGAGAGCACAGAACACACTACAGTTCTGATCGCCAGGAAGGAATTAGTGTGAAGAGTTCAGGCCCCCACCCATAACCATACTGTGCCATTGTTAAAAAAAGGAAAAATGGTGGGTAGGTAGATGCATTTTTCTGAAGCATGGTTTATAATGCAGAGTTGCCTTTAGGAGACTGTCACTGTCTTCACACTTTCCACTCCAGCACTCTCTGACCTAAATGGCCCCCTTCTAAAAACTTTTCAACTTTTAACACACTTCCAGGTGCTGTAGATCAGTGGTTCTCAACCCTGTCCTCAAGTACCCCCAACAGGCCATGTTTTGGGAATTTCTCTTAGAAAAAATAGCAGTCCAAAATACCAAGCCATTGACTCTGATTTAAAGCAAGATAAAAAGGAAAACCTGGAAACATGGCCTGTTGGGGGTACTTGAGGACAGGGTTGAGAACCACTGCTGTAGATGATATACTGCAAAATTTTAAGGCTCTATGCACATTGAAGCTGATAAACGACTGTTTATGGTCATTTGGGCGCTCCTTTATGTTATCCTATATGTCCATGCTCAAATGGACGTTTATTGTCGTTTAACAGCAGGGGCGTTTTTGGGCTGTTATCTGAACGGCCTGAATAAACACTCATAAACGCTGCTAAACGGACGTTTATCGGTGTCCGGCGGTTTTTGTAGTCAATGGAAGCTAATGAAGTTAAGAGAAAAATGCGCAAAAACGCAGACGCCGATAAACACGCATAAACGCTATTACAAAACGCTGTATAAAAGCGACTATATGGAGCGTTCAGTGTGCATGGAGTCTAAGTGGCCACCCAATGGCTGAAGAGGGGTATTTGGAAAGTTAAAAGAAGACGCATAGAGGATGGTGGCACTGGTGGATGGAGTGGTGTTTAATAACTTTGACCTGTCAGCAATGAAGGAGAGCAAACTGGAAGAGGAGTCTGCTATGTATTACTATAAAGAAGAACTCTTTAAAACATATTGGATGGCATTGTTCTGCCCTCCACAGGATAAAGTACATGCAATACATTGTTCCACATTGCTGGGTGCTTCCTAAGGCCTGGTTTACACTTATGCAGGTTGCAGTTTGCATATTCCAGGTGCATTTTGCAATACACGTTTTTTTATCCATTGAAGTCTATGGAATAAAAAACCGACCGTTAGACTTACTGGTAACAGTGTTTCTATGAACCTTCCAGGACAGCAACACCTGAGAGATGATAGGCTCTTCCCTACAGGAAACACAATCAGTACACAGCTATTTAAAAGGCCCCACCTTACCCCTTATACCTCAGTTGTTGTAAAGTAATTCTCCCAACCGATTCACAAGGGTTATTCAAACACTCAAGCCTCGTACACATGGTTCGACGGTCGTATACAACCGGTCGTACGAACGACCGTTGTATGTGAAATCGATCGTTAGTACATGCGATTAGAACAGCCGACATACGACGGTCGTACAACAGGAGTTGTATGAGCAAACTCGAAAACTTTGGTAGTACCAACAAGCGGTCATACGACCGTTGTATCGTGTGTACAGAGAAGTTGGTCCAACAAGTTGTATTGTGCAAAACACGCATGCTCAGAAGTCAGGAACGGCCAGACACAAATTACATACACCTGAACTTTCTCTTTATACGTTCATAACATGTCACTACGTTCGGCTTGGTCGTACGATCGTGTAGTGCATGTCAGTATGCGAGATACAACAGCCAACATACGATTTGGTCCTTTCGGTCGTGTGACCGTCGAACCGTGTGTACGAGGCTTTAGGCACTTACCACCTAATGTCTACATTTTCCTCCACCCATAACAGGGCAAGAAATAGGCTCACCTTCCAGGACGGCAACACCTGAGAGGATAATAAAGAAATCCACAGGCCTACCTTAGGGTGGGCCCACTAATTGCAAGATCTTCCTGCCAAATGCCAGGTTCTGCAGCACGTTTTACCTCCACTTCATTATGACTGATAAAGGTATCTTAGCTGAATCAGGAGGCTGATCAGCAGGTTTGCTCCACCATGTCCCTGCCTTCTCCGCTTCGGATGCAGGATCTATGTAGAGTGCTCTAAAAGATGGAATCAGAAAACCTGTGACATTAGTAGAGTAGCACGGTTTGACTGCCTCAACCATCTAGCAATTGTGGCCTAACATGCCTGTAACACTTCTTAGGACTACAAAAAGGACCAAAGACTTGCTCTGTGATACAAGAACAATACTTTTATAAACAAAGAAGATCTGGTTTAAACACTACACTGTTCGGGAGAATGATTTAAAAAGAGCTCCCTGACAGACATACCTTGCAAGTCCCCTTTAAATTAATAATTATACCTAGTGACAGTGGTGTCACTAGGGTTGGTGTCACTTGGTGTGGTAAAACATGGTGTCACCCCATCCCCCGGGGGGATGACATCATGTTGTCCTGCTGCTGCTCCGAGTACAAATCCCCCCA